>JASDQU010880715.1:20874-34772 GCA_032191745.1 Picea mariana
TCCTTCTGCTACTGATGGGTGCATCATATTCTTTGCAAGTGACTACAGGACTTTCGATGAGGTCAGGGTCGGACAGTTCTTTCTGTTCTACTGGTATGAGGAATTCTGGAGGCCATTCCTTGGTTATTTCTTTCATGTCATCCTCTGTGATTTTATAGTAGGATTGGATCTCTTCTTTATGTTCATCTCTGGACGCAGTGATATAAATGAAATGTCTATCTGCACGGACTTTCACTATTGGCCTAAACCTGTGTAGGGTATTCGACGTCATGCGAGGGAAGGACTCAGTGTCCCTCTTCAGCTGTAGGTAGTAGGTGTGGAACACCGTGTTTGACTACCATTGTTTCTCCATTTCGCTCGAATACCAGAGCGTAGTGAACTTCGAATATAATGGTTCGGACGACTCAATTTCAAGGAAGGTTGCTCCTTCCGGCATCTCCCAAACAATGAAGGAAATGAGAATCATTAGCCAACTGAAATGAAACTCATATCTCTGATCCTGAGCTTCATGATAGTCTTTCTCTAACTGATTGATGAGGTATCTCGTCCAGTTTATTTGGATCCCTTCAATGCATTTTCCTACGAGGTCAACAACAAAACCCATGACTTGCGTGGGTTTGTTCTTCCTGACTAGCTTACCAACTATCAACTGGCAGGCTAGGTGCACTGCGCCATTCTGGATGGAGGCTAACTTGTATCCCTACTTCCCCTTTTCCACATCGCCATAGGTATCTTTGATTCACTGCGCCAGGGCGGGATCTGTAGCCTTCCCTGGGTAAAATTCCTGTGGGTCTGGTCCTTGCATGCTTAATCTGGTGATCCAATGGATCAACGCCAGATCTACGGTGATGCGTCTGTCAAGCCATAGATAACCACCATGATAGAAATACATGAGGAGTTTAACGCATGTGTTAACCTCCTGATGTCTTATGAAGTGTGGTATATTCATCACGTTAAGAATGGTGGACCTCGTGATGTCCATGGTCCACGGCTAGGGGATTATCTTCGACTTCTTCCCCATTGTCTTGGTCAAATACTTGTGTGGTGCGAGCATGCCATAGTTCTTTCAATCTCCCAATTTGAAGTCATTGATATTCAATGTCAAAATCTGTCCCAATTGTGATCCAACTGCATGTATCCCCTTCAGGAGGTATGTAGTGATCAATGTGTAGTTGAAGTCCCTTGGGACACTGTCACGTCTCAGCGCCCACCAGAGGCGAGATGTAGTTAGGTAGGATATATGGGATGAGCTTCGTGTTCACCAAGTCATCGCGATGCTTGCTCCGTTTATCTGTCGCAATTCAAGAAGCTCCATATTGACGTACAGTCCATGGGGATTCTTGTACTCCTCTCGTTGATGAAGCTTGTGCCCCTGTGGACATGACCTTCTCAGCCATGAGGTCTATGAGGATCTCTTCGGCAGATTTCTTTACTATGCTAAAGTCACTCGACATACACGCTTGAGATCAGATATCTCAGGTCGGTGAACAAACACCCAATGTAACAGAAAGGGTGGCGAGGTCTCAATAAGCACATCGTGGTAATAGTCATCTCTTTGTGGGCTCGGGTAATCACAATTCACAAAAGTGTTCTTGATACAACATTTGACGGGATAAATAGACAACGTCGTCACAGATTCTTCCAATGGTTCAAAAAGCCTCAAACAATGTGATTCCATCCATTATGCCATGGTCCCAACGGTCCAATGACGATCTTTCTGGCCATAACTTCGTTTCTAACCATTCCAGAGCATCGGTCTAACGGTCAGGACGCCTCCAATCGTCATATTTCTTCATTGTTGCGAAGTTCCAATCTACGCTACTCTGCTATTCCGACGAAGTTCAAGTTTTGCAAACCTTCCTTCTGTGAAGTCCTCTCTTGAACTTCCTGCAATTTTCCCCATGCATGCACCCCAAAGAAGAGAAATCATTTATGCATATATTTTAGTCTCGTGATGCATGAAAATAGTACGGAGGGTACAAAGCATGTCGAGGGTCACCTTGATGGAATTTCAAGTATTTTATATCCGTTTTGCACAATTTTTTGCCAGGAATCCAATGGTGCATTCCATTTCTACATTTGAGAAACATGTAAAAATATCATTGTAAAACACAAGCATTTGAGCATTAATAAACGAAGTCTCTAATGGAAGTGGACCCATAGAGGTAGCCCAATTTGGGTGAACACCATTTTCTCCAAATTGTGTATGTGATAACATTATTGTTGTTCATTTCATGTTCAATTATTCGCAATTCATTTATCATTAAAGTGAAATTGGATACATAAGTATTTTACATGCAATTTTCAAAAACTATCAAGCGATCATTTTATTTCGAAGATCAAGTAGATTTTTATGTGTATTTAAAAGTATCAACATATAAGTATTTTTCGGATCAAGTTGGCATCAAAGTTGATTTGACAAGTAATTTTCAAGTGGATGCTTACAAGATCCAAATTCAAACTTGGTAAAGGAAAAATCACAAGTTGTAAGTCTGAAACTGGAAAGAGATTTTGATGACAAAAGATGGCTTTTGAAAAAGAAAAATCTCAGCCCATGAGTGTTGAGGAGATTAGGGTTACGCTTCAATCACTAAAAGAAGCAATAGATGAGTTAGAACGAAGAATTCAAAGGCCTGTAGGTGGAGAATCTTAGGTAAAAGGAGGAGGAGGTGAAGACGGTGGACTTTCCGAGCCCCCTTCCCCTTCCTCATCATCATGATAAGTTTATTTTGAAGCAGGTAAACATTCTTCTCATTGAAAGAAGTCCTCTAAGAAGAATGACCATAATCTTCCTTTATTAAAATTGGATATTAAGTTTGATTTTCTAACCTATGATGGAGAACTAAATGTTGATAAATTGGAGAATTGGACCAAGAAAATAGAGGTATATTGCAGGGTTCAAGATATTATGGACAAGGATACAAAGATACAGTTAGCTTCTCTTCGAATAAGTGGCACTACCTTAATATGGTGGGAGATTAAGATGCACGTTGATCTGGTTCAAAAGGGTAAAAGAATATCTTCCTGGGATAATTTTACTAAGGTTGTAAGAAAAAACATTATATCCACTCGCACATACACCAATGGAAATTATCAAGTGGCAACATTTGAGACAGGGTAAGGACAAAATATTTAGGAATATACACAAGAATTCAAAAATAAGAAACTATCCTTGGGAATTTCGTTGTAAACTCATGAAACTCTTCTAAAGTACATTGGTGGCATGTTCTCATATCTTCATCAAACTATTCTAATGTTTATCCCTACTAACATTGATAAGATATCAATATAAGCTACACATTGAGAGGCTAGTAAGTGTAAGCATGTGACTGAAGATAAGAATCCATTCAAATACGAGAAGAAATTGAATGGTAAATGGAAGAGTAAGAAATCAACCATAGTGAAGCAAGTTGAGGGGAGACCTACAAGCTCCCATTGTAAAATAAAGGGACATGTGGAATCATATTGTTGGAAGCTTCATATAGAATTACGACCAAAGAAATACAAGGATAAAGGGAAGCAGAAGACTATTGCATCAGTTCATTAAGATCTAGGTTCAGATTCCGGAGATGAATCCAAGATCATGGACATAGGAGGAAAAGATATACCAGGTATCAGTTCAAATTATTTAGTTCAATCTAACAAGATGGAAAGTTATATTGATCAGAAGAAAAAGAGTGAGCTTTTTCATGTCAGAGTTATAGTCAAGCATACAAAGTTAGATACCTTATTTGACAATGGATCTCAAATTAATGTAATATCTGAAGCAATTTTTAAGAAGCTGGAATTGAAGATGAAACCTCACGAAAATGCATATCCATTAGGTTGTGTGTGTGATGATGCTAATTTGCAAGTAACAAAACAATGTAAGATCAGGTTTGCAATTAAATCTAAGTTCTTTTATGAGGTTGAGTTAGATGTTGTGCCTTTTGAAATTTGTGTCATTGTCTTGGGTAGTCCATATCTATTTGAGAGGAAGGTTGTGTTCTATCGAGAAGAAAACAAATATCACCCTCTCAAGGATGGGGTTGAATATATTGTTAGAGATCATTGCATGAAACTAATGTTCCTTTAGCGAGCACAGAAAAAATGAAGAGACTCGTGAGTGAAAGAAAATACTTTATTCTCATGATAGTGAAATAGAAATAAGACTATATAACATATGATTTAGCAGGTTGGGATCCAAATCATAAGTAGGAATTTATCAACATCATATCTAATTATGATGAGTTGCTTCAGGAACCTACCATCTTTGTTCCTAAAAGAGAGTTTGAACATGAAATATGTTTGCAACAAGATGCTCCTCTTCCAAATATTGGAATGTATAGGTCATCAATGATCGAGAATGAATAAATCAAGAACAAAGATCAGGGGATTCTTTATAAAGGAATCATTAGACCAAACTTCTCTCTATGTGGTTCTCATATTGTATTAGTTGCAAATAAATATGACATATGGAGGATGTGTATTGATTTTCGAGCCCTGAACAAGATCACGATAAAGAACCGTTATCCTCTTCCAAGAATAGATGATCTATTGGATAAAATAAATAATGTTGTGTATTTCACTAAGTTATAATTGTGAAGTGGTTACCATCAAATTGGAATTGCAGAAGGCGACATATGGAAAACTTGTTTCAAGACTAAGTAAGGCTTGTTCAAATGGTTGGTTATGCCATTTGGGTTATGTAACAAACCAATGACTTTTATGAGAGTGATGCATGATGTGTTTAGACCCTACATAGATGATTGTGTTATTGTATATTTAGACGACATATTGATCTTTATCCAAACATGGAAAGATCATTTGATGCATGTCAGGAAATTTTTTGAACTTTTTGAAAAGCATAAGTTGTATGTCAATATGTCTAGGTGTGAATTTTGAAAAAAATCTCTAGTATATTTGGGTTACATTATATGGAATCTCCAGTGGAAAATAGATCCTGAAAAAGTAGAATTCATTGTGAAATGGCCCAAGAGAACTACTACCACTGAAGTCAGGAGCTTCTTATAAGTAGCACAGTACCAGAGGAAATTTATTGCTCATTTCTCATACATAGCAACACCTCTACATGCATTAATGAGTGCTAAATAGGTCTTTCAATGGGGAGAAAAGAAACATAAAACCTTCAAGAAATTGAAGGAAAAGATAAGCACCACACCAATTCTAGAATTGCTAGATCTACAATAGCCATTTGAGATTCAAATCAATGTAAGCGGATATTCCATGGGCACAATATTGATGCAACGAGTTAAAACTACATGTTATCATTATGATAATTTCACTCAAGCTGTGATTAACTATCCAACATATATATTTTGGTGTATGTTATTAGTTTATCCCTGACCCATGATGTACAAGATTTTCATCTATGGAAATTAATTATTGAGTCAGTGGTAATCTTTGTTTGATCTCTCTGAGATGTGTTATCTATCTTGAAAACATTTTTCCTTTTAAATATTTTCATATCCTGGTCAGATGGGATCTGCATAAAGAGAACTAAATTCAAGGCTTACCACTTTGATGTAGTTCTGGATGGGAGTGGAAGATAATCTATCTTCATTTAAAACTAGGTACCCCCTATGTTGCGATCAACTTTGTATCATTGTTTGTGTGTACTACCATTTTATTTTAACTAAACATATATTATGATCCACAACTAAGATAAGGGAATATTATTGGTTACTTCATTGTCAAATCATATGCACATAAAGCAAACATTTCCTTATCTGTTGTCTATGAGATATTCTAGTTTGTAATGTCCAGTTAATCATTGCATAAAATTACTTCTTGACATCTATTCCACTATGGGTTGGAGGTTGTCAAACTCGTGATCTCTAATCGTGAAATATTATGGGCCATATGATTGATCCCTTGTGATCGAAATCGAGCATTCAATTAAGAAGAAAAAATCATCTAGGGTTAATGACCATCATGTATGACTTGGAGCACTAAATTATCATCAGTAACCTCTCCCACTAGTAATTTCGTCATTAATTACTTTTATGTTTGTATTACAACTTTCACCATAACTTATGTACATTAAATTTTAAATTAGTACTTGAAATAATCAATGAGCAAGACACCTTGTGAATTATCATCAATAACCTCTCCCACTAATAATTTCGTCATTAATTAATTTTATGTTTGCATTACAACCGGCATTGTAACTTATGTACATTAAATTTTAAATTAGTACTTGAAATAATTGATGACCAAGATACCTTGTTTTCTATTAACACGGGGACTTCACCTTGTTGACCAATATCTTATCACGTTCATTCATAAAGGAGGTTTTAAAATTGTGAAAAATGAATTCAATATATTGTAGGCATTGGGGGGAATCCAGAGTATAAGTGCATTTATAAGTATTGGGGGTATAAAAAGTGGTATATAGTAAAAACATGGTTTTTTTTATTGGAAAAATGTATTGGGAGGGGGGTTTAAAAAAATGATTTTGGGGGATATTTATCAATATCTAGTAAAATTAGGTTTATTCTTTAATATCCTATGAACATAGGTGTTATGCCATAGGTTCACTGAGGGAAGACCCCATGTGTATTAAATTAGAAAATCATATAATTAATATGTATTGATATTAATGAGGTTAAGGAATAAACTTAGATTCCCTTAGCGTAGTACGAGTTTATATATATATATATATAAGGTTTGAGCATATTTAATTGTATAGTACCAAGAGTTAATATTAAGATGTGATTTCTCTTTAGTCTAACGAAAATTTGTTGATACTAATCTAACATTGTTATAAAATTAGGATCAATAGCATTTAGAAAAGTAGGTAAGTGGAAGATCATGGTATTATGATTAGTATCAAAATCCCTTTTTATTTGAATTTTGATTGCATTGACTTGCTAAATTATCCTCTTCATTTCACCATAATGATAATATTGGAAAGGTAATGTTGCAGTATAATCTGTTGCTTAACATATTTGAATTAAAAGTTGTGATTTTAGCAAGAAAGTAATTTATGAATTATTTATCTCTCGTCGTGATTAGAAAAGTATGCTTATATTATCCATCATGGAGGTGCAATACTAAACACTAATTTAATTATTGTGAAACATTAATAATAATCATGACATTGGGTTGATAAAATATATCCCTACAATTCAAAAATACAATTTTATGGTGGAAAAAAAATTTAATCAATAAATTGATGCAAACCACTCAAACTAAACCCAATTGACTGGATTTTTTAATAGCATGCTCATTTAAGAGTCAAACATGTCACTTGCAGGAATTGAACATATTATTATATTATTGTTTTACAACTAGATAAATTAATTAGTAGAAGTAATTGACCATATAGCTAAATTTTAAAGAATAGATAGATAAATTGTTATTCCAATACTTCTTAATTTTATGTTATCTTGATCTACTATTATGCATTTGGGAAAAGTCGTAATACCCTAGGTTGAACCCTAATTGTAAATGTACATATGTTTTATAGGCTGGTGAGCCAGGATGTTTTGGGAACAAATTATGAAGTGAAGTCAAAGGCAGTTCCTAGAGTGACAAGTGTCAATATAGGAGCATGCAAATATAATATGGAGAATTAGTGTAATTTCCATTATTCACTCATTCTGTCCATCATCTATACCTTGGATAGGGAGTGCAAGTTGAAGCTTATTGTTACCTAGTAAATACTTAGTGGTTTGGGCTGAAGAAGTAGCCTGTTAGGATTGTGGAGCATTTTACTTGGGTGGGAGAATTATTGGGATAGGTTTCTCTATGTTCTAGCCTAGTGGGTGTTGAGATCTTAGAGAAACCTTGTGATCCAAGTGATACAAATATCAGTGACTTCCTAGTCAGCCTACTTCTGAATCCTGGAAAGGAAGTCGGACAACTAAATGACCGTTAAGCGTAGAAGGGGTACACTTCTTGTGGTGGGATAGGATGTGGGGAATGAAAGGATATGAGGTGGGAATTGTTGCTGGGGTTTTCTCTTGGGCCTATCCTTTATTGTGTTATTTTCAAAACTTAGTTTGGATTAGAATGGATTTTCCCGGGTGGATTCATATCCCTAGCCCAGGGGTGATTTGTTGTTGAGAGTGTATGAAGAACAAAGTCTATAGCTGGAAGGAACGCCTGAGTTCTACATGCACTTGGTGATTTACAAAAAAAATATAAGTGTTCTTTTATGCACATTTATATGTTGATTAATGTGTATGCTTATCTTAATTCTTTTTATGTAATTGTACATAATTATGCATGATTGTGGATGTTATTGTTGGTTCTACATAAAAATTTTCCTCTGAAGGTCATGTAGTTAATAAATGGTAGCAAAGGAAAAATGAAATTTTGTGTGTCGTGTCTCGGCTTGGAGGATGTGGACATTAAATTTTGGTATCGATGCCATAATTTCAATACTAGTCCTGCATGGGCCATTTGTCAACACGAAGAAGCTGAATTGCAGAAATTAAATCTCAGAGGATTTCTAGAACATGTATGTCAAAATTACTTATGTGAAATAAGGGATATTTATGAGGATTTTGAGGGAACTGAGAAAGAGGTTAAAAATCCCTAAATTTAATCTCAGACTCAATAATTTTGTTATTGTAATTGGTTGAATTTTGGAGTTACAATGCAACCATGGAGAAATTGGGTAAAAATCCCTAATTTATGAAGTTGAGTTCATTGGGAAATTGATACAGAAGTGTAAAATTTCCAGTGCAATAGTAGAATTGACATGCACTGGGTCAAATTTGTTTCAAGGAAGCCGTATTACATAGTTCCATGGAGGCCTATGTGAAAATTGTGAAATTGTGCATCTCTCAAAAAATTGGAAAATTTTGAAAATTCAGAAAATTTGGGTAATTTTTCGTACCATGACATGGAGGCCATGTGGCAGTGACGTGGAAGAGGTGACATGGACTACCATGATGGTAGGTCTATGGTGGTAGATGCATAGTTGTATTTATTGGCATGATGGTAGGGTCTATACTGCACGTGGTGGGTCCTGTTAGTGACATGGGAGACACATGCATAAGGTGGTATAGCCCAATACCATAAACACTTGTTGCATGGGAAGAAAATAAGTTTTTCCCATTATCTTCTATGATGAAACACCATTAAAATCATTCCACATAGAAAGAGTTTTTGGAATGTTGCACCCCAATGGGTGTGCTAATGACCATGCACGTTTGGGATGCGACATTGTCTCTCCACCATCTATCTTGTCTAATCTCCACCGTTGGATTGGGGAACAAGCAAGTTTGTGCACCGAGGTAGAGGTGTGAGATGGGACCCTTACATCCCCATGACTATTGAAGGGGTGCCACGTGGAGACCTAGAAGATAGGGTGGGACCCATGTTTCATTCAAAGTCAGAGGTGTGCCAGTTGGGAAATCAGTATGTGTGGGGCCTGTAAAATATTAATATCTTATTAATGTATAAGGTCAGCATAAAAGTAAAGGAAGAGAGAGGTAAGGGAATGAGGATGATCAAGGCTGACAGGGTAGGGCTAGGCAGGTCAGGAGGGTGACATGGAATCACCTTAGGGTGTGATGTGGACCCAGTATTTCACATCATTAGCCACATAAGCAAAGATGCCACATAGGAAAAATTGTCCTATAGTTTCAAAAAAAGAAGTCTGGAGCCATTTTATTACTTTGGCCATAACAAGAGAATATTAAGTAAGATTGAGAGGAAACTTCTATCTGTTTTCTGAAATAATGAGAGCTACAAAAATTCTAGAGAGGGCAATTGGCGAATTATGCTCTGATTTTCCAGAAAATGCAAATTACCTGCTTTTTGAAGATCAAGTCCAAGCTTTGTGGGAGGAGCAAAGCTACCACTAAAAAATATACACAATTTTAGAAAAGTAGATGTGATAAAACCATGTTAAGGTATTGGACATGTTCTAAGAAGTTTGTAGTGGAGGTGCCAAAATAGGACAAAATCTATTATTCCGAGCCACTTTTGGGGGATTTTCAGAGGAGGAAAAGGGCCCTCAAATGGAAGATCTGGAAACAAAATTTTATTTAAAATTTTGTTACTTATCAAGCCAGAAAAATTTGGTTTAGTGAAGGTTTTCCACAAGTGCACAGTTTGGGAGATAGGCAGTTTAGCTAAAAATTCCAAGTCTAGAAAATGGGGTGAAAAAGGAGAAAGTTTTCATTTCCAAATTGCTTTAGTTTTTTACTAGAGAATCAGGTTAACAATACGAGATTTTTTATGAATTACCTATCATCATTATTATATATGTCTCATAACAACTTTTCTTCGATTCCTGAAATATTTACTTCTACAAGTGGAAGAAGTTGGTGTCTAGGATTAATTGCACCAGAATGAAAAGTATACAAAAGGGGTAAGTTAACAATATTCAGATGACTATAACTTTCTTCTCAAAATTTAGAATTGAGAAAGGATATAGTCATTGGAAAGGTATTTGATAGAGGAATCTATATATTCACCAAGAAATGTTAATTGAGCAGTAAAATTCACAAGCAATCCAAAAGACAAATTCTAGTGCACTTTGTTATAACATCAATTGCCACCATTGAAGCATTGATGATATTATTGGCCCAAACCATATCCTACTTTCTAAAACATTTTCCCTATACCAACTTGATATATTCTATAAAAAACTTTTTTGGAAATTGTACACACCTTGGAAGATATGCAACATGCGTATACATAGGTTTCCCAAAGGAAAGTCACATACATGTTAATAAATTCTTAAAAAAAATATTTTTTCCTAATTAAAAGTTGAGTTACGGGTTTGGTTAGTTTCCTAACTCCATTTACCCATACTCAATTGTCTCTAACCAACTAGAGATGGCTTAAATAGATCATTTGGTCTAAGGATAAAGGTAATAATTCAGAGCATATCAAAGAAAACAATAGATTGGTTATCCCTGCCATGTCTATAAGCCCATATACCTCTCATTTCTACTGGTTCTTAACCTGGAAACCCTTGTTTCCAATCTTCTTTGAGCACCTATCTATTTGAATAGGAGTTTCCTTATATCCTCCTTGAGTCTATTAGTGAATCAAAAGTCAAGACCAACCTTAATAATAGGATCTTGGGTGGAGGGACCTAGAGAATTTTCGACAGGGCAGTTGCACAACAATACAGGTATACAATATAATTTCTATACCATTGAATATTTATAAGATTCTCATTCCTTCAAAACACTCTGTTCATATTGTTTAATATGTAGTTACTTAATATATGTTGTTTACAACACTAGTTGCATTGATTTTGTTTTATATTTAACTGAACTAATAGGTATTTATTATTATAATGATCCAAGAGGATCCAGGAATGCTCATAGAGGTCTAGAAAGATATAGAACATCCACATAGGTCTATAATGGTTCATAAATGATCGAAATTCAAATGATTCAAATCGTCCCAAAAATTCCAT
Organism: Picea mariana; assembly: GCA_032191745.1. Lineage (NCBI taxonomy): Eukaryota > Viridiplantae > Streptophyta > Pinopsida > Pinales > Pinaceae > Picea > Picea mariana. The sequence goes on from JASDQU010880715.1 coordinate 32,267, forward strand.
CAGTGCGTATAGCTCATTGTCAGCTTTCTAACGACAAAAATGACAAGTCAAATGGAGTTTGTATGCAAACATTATATGTGGTCAAAGTTCCAGTCAAACATGGTCAAAGGTCAAAGTAAAAGACAAACAAAGAGGTGACATGTGGCACCTAATTGGCAGTTGACTGGGCAAGGTACAATCCAACTACAAGTTGATAGGTGGTCCAATCAAGTAATGACATGTGGCATTGAAGAGCCAATGAGAGGTTTCCATGTAGCAACCTCCCATTGACCAATATTGCTCAAGTTATATTAAAATTTATGGAGTTGATGGGGGTTGAACCCGTGACATCCATATCCCAAGTCTTAACATAGCTATCCACAACAACGTGCCACACCATGAGTCTTGATAAACATATGGAAAATTATATATTTAACATGGTATAAAGTTATATATGGGAGACTAAAGGGTTGAGGGCCTAAGCCCTCAACCCTTGTCCCTTGGTCTTTCTACATCACATGTAGCCATAACTATTTGCAAAATGGGCTATCAAAAATTTTACATGAGAGTTTTAACCATGTGTTATATTATTTTTATGAAAATATATATTCGCGGAGGTGGTAAGATATATATAACATATGGATATATCTTATCACACCAACATAGCTATATTCTAAAAAATGCATGCATATTTCAAACTATAGGTTATAGTTATAACTTATAACAAAAGGGTGCCAATGTATATGGCAATCAATGGGAATGGAAGACCCGACCAACCAACTATAGTAATAACTGTATAACCTACGCTAGCCATCTTTCCACCAATGTCGAGTGGTTATAACTATACAACAAATCATAATTAAGATTCTCCTAAAGTTCCAAAATTTGGTTAAGGAGGGGTGCCTATTTAATGGCATGTGATGCAGGAGCATCTCTCCACGTCAGCCAGCCAGCCAGCCAGACGCGTCAGTGCACATCCATTCACAGCTGAAGAGAGGCGTCATCCTCATTTTGATTTAAAATTGAATGTAAATTTAATGTTTAAGCTATTGAGCTGTGAAGTCGTGCCTTTGTGCAGGCGTAGAGTAGATAGGCCTTTAATGTTTTGTAAGGATGAGATCTAGATCCAGATATCGGACTAGACAGCCTATTCAATGTAATTGAATAGGGTAGGTAGGTTGGAGGGAAGAGCTCGAAGAGCCCCCTCAGGTAAAGGAGATTTCATATCTCATTTTGTAAGAGTGAGCAGAGTAGTAGGGAGGGTAGAAGAGAAGGATACGAGACCTTGTTACAGGCCGTGCTCAGGAACACCCTTGTAAAAACAGGCATTTGCCATTTTAATATAAACAGAACCAGTTTTTCCTGCATGTGTTTATGTATTATGTGGATGCCTTAGTGTGTTATATTTTATGCTATGAATGTATGTTGTTATCATGCATTTGCAGGAGTGAGTTTGATTTCAGGTTTGAGAGGTCTTTGAGGTTTCATGCCAGGAGGGCGTGATAGAGTACTGCAGTCTCTGAATACCAGTGCATTGAAGCACTTCTGAATTCTGCGGGTTCAGACGAAGATGTGATGTGGCACAGAAGCTGGAGTCAACAACTCAGGAAAATACCTCAAGGTTATTGAATACCTTGGAGGCAAGGCTGTGGAGAAGAACACAGTTGCAGACAGAATCACTGAGGATTTTGTGGAGCTCTGCCAAGTGGGCATTGAGCATTTGCATAGTGGTGCATTGAAAAGAACTCTACTGTGAGTTCAAGAAGAACCAGAATCACTGAGGATTCTGAGAGCTCTGCCAGGAAGGCATTGAGCAGGTACAAGGAGTGCAAAAAAGACAAAACTCTTGGACATTCTGTGAGAAGACACTCTGCCACGTGGGCATTGAGACATTGTGCAGATAGGCACAGAAGAGAAGGGAACTCTTTGAGTTCTGGAACTTGGAGGAAGAATTCTATGAAGGATTTATGCAGGGTTGTTGAATACCCTGAAAGACTCAGCAGAAGGTTGCTTGAGGCAGAGGATAGCCAGGAGGGCATCCAAATATTCTCCATTTGAGGGAGAAGAAAGATAAAATCCCTTAGGGGTCTGAGTACTTGCAGAAGTTCAGGAGAGATAGCACTTTTGCGTGCGTGAATACCCTGCAGAGGCGCAGGAGTTAAAGAATCCTTCAAGGATTCAAAGATAAAAGCTCAGGAGGGGCAGCGTTTTTACATGCGTAGGCGAAGCTCAGGGTTTGGGAGCTCGTAGTAGAAAATAGACAAAGGTCGAGGCCTTTGAGTTTTGAAATTTCTCCCAAGTTTGGGAAGAAGGAGTGCATAACCTCAGGAGGGAGCATAGCAGCCGTCATATCGGCAGGAGAAAGAGATCTGGACCATTGGTTTGTTGGAGATATGGCTATAGAAGAGATGACGCAGATGGTCAAGTTTGTCATTGATGGCAATCGATTGTTTCTGGAGCACGCACAAGTGATGGAACACAAGAAGACTAACACGACTACTGGAACACGAATGCTGGAACACGCATG
>JASDQU010880716.1:24010-34866 GCA_032191745.1 Picea mariana
ATACATAAACTTGTATGTAGAGCCATATTCAACTAGCTTGTCATTAACTATGACAACATTGATTTAAAACCCCACATTTCACTATCATATGTCTAGTTTGTCACTATTAAATTTAAGTACTGGATTATGTGTTTGACTTATAATTTATGTACAAATCACCCAAATGCACAATCAAAACAAGGAAGGCCACACTAAATAGAGTGCTAGCTTTTCCACCTTATTCCTATATATTTTCAATGACTGAAATCCTTGGGCTAAGGCTACCCTATCCACCCTTAATTAGGGTGTTAGGTTTTCCACATTATTCCTAGACTTTCAATGATTGAAATCTTTTGGATAACGCTATTCACCCTTAATTTAGGTGGAGGAGTTTTAATGAACGTCCATCCTCCTTTTCTCTCTTAACCAAACCTTATAAAGATACTTTTTTAGTTTAAAAATATCTTCTTAACCAAACCTTATAAAGATACTTCTTTAGTCCAAAAATGTCTTCTTAACCAAACCGTATAAATATTTCTTTAGTCCAAAAATATCTTCTTTAGTCCAAAAATGTCTTCTTGTCTTACTTTATCCTTAGAAAAATGCATTAGCTCTTTGGCTATATCTTCATTCCTTAGGACCTCTCCACATCCCAACCCACCTATCTTATATATGACTTATCATACATTTTGTGAGTGTTTTCTTCGGTCGAATTCACAGATTACACCCACGCCACACTCTTTCAAGGATGGTGTTACTCTTTGATGAATAAAAAACCAAGGACTTAAGATTGATACCTATCTACTCCTCTCCTTTGTATTTTTATGGATAAAAACTACATTGTGATTTTATGGATAAAAACTAAGCGGAACTAAAAGTGTTTTTCATTGATAAAAACTAAAGGGGAATTAGTGTTAATATTTTTTTATTTTTATATGAAAAATAAAATATATTAGAGTGAGTTTTTAGTTAATATAATTTTATTAATTTATATAAACTTTTATATGTTCATGGAAACTTTAATTTATTATTATGAGATGTTTAATTAATTTATTTTTATTAAATTATAAAATATTTATTTGATATAAATTTGATGAATTTTTTTTTTTTTTTTGGGTTAATTCTCATTTTAGCAAATGAGAATGTTTTTATATGTTGATATGTTTCCAACTACATGTTCAAATCTACATAGGTAGGGTATAATATTTGTTTGATGCAAATTTGATGACAAACCCTTTATTTATTCTTTGATTGTTTTTGTTAATAAGATAAATTTGTTTTCATTTTATTTTATTTGTTAATTGCTATGTTGTGTATACATAGATATTGGTTTTATCATTTATTTCCTAAATTTTGTTTTAAATATTTATTTGTTTCATCTATTTTTTATATTTTTCAAAAATGGGTTGTTTAAATGTCCTATTTTTTTTCTTTTCACTGGAATTCGAATTCAGACATAAATCTGCACTAAATTACAATTTTTTATTGTTTAAATTGCATTTTTGAATGTATAAATGAATTTAGCCTCTTGAAAAACTTCTAAAACACTTTGAGTACACATAATTAACCACACAAATCTACAAATACAACAATTTTTAACCTAATTTAAAACAAATATCTCCAAAAAAACCAAAACTTAGAATGTTTAGTAATTTAAAAAAAAATAATATTATTAAAGTATTTTATAATTTCTTTGTTTCAAACCAATTTTTAAAGTTTAGAAATTAAAAAACCTAAAAAGTTTAAAAATAAAAAAACTAAAGAGTGATTAAAAATGAAGAAACTACAAAGTGAAAAGTTATGGACTAAAAAGCTCTACAAACTCTTATGTTTCCTTTTTCTTCGAGCTAATATTAAACATAGTGTCAATACATTGCTACATTATATCGAATTATAAAACGACGGTGATGAACATTCGATCTCATATTAATTATATTATTAATGAATTAATCCAATTTCGTTTTATTATTGAAAATAGGATTAACTTCAGTATAGGATGAACCGTATTTTAATTATATATTATTGAGTATCATTTTCTGTGAATCTTACAATTTAATAAAAATGAAACCAAACAAAAATACGTTGACAAATCTGTAATTTGTTTAATTTTTCTTGTATAAATGTAAATTGGTGATGGGTGTATAATTAAAAAATGAGTAATAATGTGTTTATTATTATTATTTATGTATAAATTTCTTAAGAATTTTCAATATGTGAATTCATTAAGAATTTGTAATTTACTTTATCGTTGTATCTCAAGCTATATACTCTGGAGAGATATCTGTCAATGATAAAATTTCTCAATCTCTAGTCAACATGTAATTTGTTACATTTAGCGGGGATTAACTAAATGATGTAAAATCATTGTTGAAATGGAAGGTTGTGTATATGTTATCTATTGTGTTTATGATATGTTATTTTAATTTGTTTTAATTTTTTTTATTAGATATTAATAGATTTATAGATTTATAATAAATTTAAAATTTTACTATTATATATACAAATACATAATGCATAAATTATTAAAAATAATAATAATTAATATATATTAATGATTTGCACATATTCAAATTCAAAGGGAATAGAATATGTATGATTAAGTGTTTTCAAAAAACTTTGATACACTGAATAGATAAACTTTTTTTCCATTTCCTAAACAACGAACTTTTTTCAAATACACTTGGTACATTTTCCTTATGAATCGTTATAGTTATTATTTATTTGTATTATTATTTGATAAATTATATGTTTTAAAAAAAAACTATTTTCATAAATATTAAAATTTTGATTGTTATTTATTTGTATTATTATTTGATAAATTATATGTTGTTTAAAAATGAATATTTTTATAAATGTCAAAATTTAATATTCAAATTTTATTGAAATGGACTTAAATTTATCATTTCCAACTCTCATCGACATATAATATTTAAATCTAATTCACGATTTTTAGAAATACCAAATCCATCCAGCATTGATGTGGTTACATCCCTTTGCACAATTGTTTTGTTTATGTGAGAGTAATTACATATATGTATTAGAAAATCTAAGGATTCTAAGTTTGAACAAGGCTATACTCGTATTAATAAGGAGGATATGGAAATTTTAAATATAAAAGATAATGATATCATGACTTTATAAGTAGTCAGCAAGAAACTTATTTGCAATTACTAGTGCATTTTTGTTTTATTCATGATTATTAGATGGAAAAAAAAGTTGACTGTGTTTACCCAACCTTCGTACAATTAGAAAAATAAATCGTTAAGTACATTTTAAGAAATCATAAATTAAATTTATTTTAAATAATAATAATAACTATATTTATATCCAAAGAATTAATGATACTCTACATTATTGACACATTAAAAAAATTTGGAAAAGTTCATCAGCCAAGGCATTAACCTACTCTCTATTATTATCAACATGGGAAAATTTTACCCACGCTCCTGGTTCTCCCGAAGGCCGCCGACCGGCGTCTCCTGCCTCCTTCACTGTATTCGCTCTCAAATGGCATCCCCCTCATCTCCAAAGCTCGGTGGCGCCCCTGGTAAGGCCGCGGCAATGGTTGCGGGCCTCCTCCTCCGCCCTCCTTCGCAGAAGCAACAGTTTCCTTTGGCGGCCCATCATGGTAGTGCCTCTCCTGGTAAGGCCGCGGCAATGGCTGCGCGCCTCCCTCCCTCGGTCGCGACTTCCCCTTGTGGGCCGACTTCTCTTGCAGGTGAATCCCTGGGAGCTCCGTCGACAGTTCCGATGCCGACCCTATCCTTCAAAGAGGTGGCTTCGCGTCAAGGGTCTCTCTCCTGCCTGCATGCATCGGTCCCGAAGGTTGCATCTCTCCAAGGTCACCCCTCCGGACTGCATGCAGTAGTTCCTGAAGCTCCGACAGTTTCCATTCCAATGTCGCAAGATGCCTTAACTCATGCTCACCATTACAGTAGGCATGCTCTAGTTTGCAGATTCAATGGGTTTTGGCCCTCTCTTCCAAATTTAATCTCTTGGTTCTCCTCCGAATGGTACCCGCTCTTAGATGGAGAAGTCATTCCCTGCCCTTATGCAAAAGGGTTTTTTGTGGTAGTTTTTGATTCTACAAGTGACAGAGATAAAGTGTTTAACTCCGGGCCATGGTTCTGGGGCAAAGCAGGTCTGTCCATGCAACTCTAGACCCCTGCCTTCGACCCCTCCACGGATTGTATCTCTTCAGCCCTAGTGAGGGTGAGACTTCCATATCTTCCCTTGCATTTCTGAGGAGATGAATCTCTTCATTCGATTGGCAATGGACTCAACAAGTTCCTCTACAAAAGCCCGGACTCCAAGCTAGCCCGCTCCACCTTCGCCCAAATCTGTGTGGAAATGGATTTCTCCAAAGGTTTCCCAGCTGAAATTATTCTTCAAGGCAAGGACTACTCAAGGACCCAAAAGATCGACTATGAGAATCTCAGCTTCAGGTGTAGGAACTGCTTCGAAATGGGGCACTTAGCCCGTAACTGTGGAAAACCACCTGGGAAAAAAAGGCCGTCCAAGCCCACCTAGTGGAAGGGGGTAACATCAGAACTTCGTTTTGAAAGTAAGACCCTTGAAGCGGCAGAAGAGGCAGAAGCTGAAGACAAAATCAAACCCCCTTCTAAGGGGGAAGCAGAAGACTCTCCCAAGTTGCCCAACCAGCAAGATCCCCTGGCCTCAAGCTGGGCGGACTTATCTGATAAGGAAGATGCTTTAGTCTCGACGGAAGGCCAATTTATGGACTAGAGAAATGAATGGCAAGCAGTGTCAAAGAGGAAAAAAAACACCCATCCTAGAAGTGATGTAATGACGTGCAGCCGTTCAGGCTCGCTGAAATAGTCTTTGTGTTCACGAACTAGTACTGAGTTAGGATCTTTAGGTTTATGCTTTCAAGTTTACAAGAAATTATCTATCGATGTATCGAACCCCAGTGGCATGTCCACTGTTATTAATACAAAGCTCCTCTAACCGTTTCTATAAAAAAAAAACATGGGAAAATTTTAGTTTAAACATTGTTGTCCTTCATTAATTACATAGGCGTCCCCCTATTGGAATTAATGAATTTTTTAATTCAAAATATGATTTAATGGTAAATAATTGAAGTTCATCATCATTACTTTTTCATTTTACTTTTACATAACATGATTACAAAATTACTAAGTTGTGAGAATTGCATGTCTAGAAGTGGACGGCAACCATTTAACATTTAATTTTTAATTTTTACCAATTTACACCTTAACCTTTTACAACGTGTGTATTACATTTTCACCACATTTTTCCATATGTTTCATAAAGATAAGGATCACAAGTGTGGACAGACGTTTCCGGAATGCGACGGTCCTAAAATGTGATGGCAACTAGAAGGAGGAATGCACGTGATAATGGTGGATGCGAGGGGTCCTAAAATGCATGGAAAGTGAAAGGTGGAATACAATAATACAAACATAGATCTCTAACTCATTGTTTCTCCCTAGTAGTAGTAAATGTATTGTTATCACATGTGATCTGCACACTGCCCAGGAAACGCCCAATCTGCTCCACATTGAGGATGAGAAGGATATTATTTTTTTTATATACGTTTTCTTATAATGTAAATATTGTTAAGTTTTATGCCAGTGTAATTAACACCATTGTATGGACAAGAGGGTTGAGGATATCATAATTGTGATTGTGGGTTCTATTCCTCTAACTTTGAACGTTTATTGAATCTATACAAAAGTGGGGACCTACCATAGTGAGTGATTAAGACTGACTATCAGTAAGTTGTGGGAGAGCAATATCTAGCTTGCTAAGCAGTATTGAATGTTGGGGCAGGTCAAATATTGGCCATTTGATCTAAAATAAATTCATATCCCAGGGCCTATAATCCACCTGTCGCAACATTCAACGCTGAGGAGCAAGCTAGATATTGACAACCATAAGTTGTGGATGCAGCCATCAGTTTCCATTTCGCTACATAACATTAATTATAAATTTATAATTCATGTGTATATTGAAGGAAAGATTTGTTGGATCAACACTGAACACAGTCTACTCTATTCAACGCAGTTTCAAATACTATGCACCAAACATGCTACACAATAGAGTTCTCAAATCTACTACGAAATGCACAGACTGCTCAGTTTGTTGCGCGTTGTGAATACACACACTTAATGAATTTATTTATGAATGTGGAATAACACAATCCTATGCTTAGCATATAAACTCAGAAATAAGACAGAAACTTGTTAATACACAAATGCTTAATATTAATGAACTTTGGCGATGTGCGCGAATATAAAATACAATGACATGATATGAGCTTCAGCTCTAATGACTTGTTTTGTCAACTCTTCAGCTGATGTTGGTTCTCTTTACCTCTCTACTTATTCTCTACACATCAACTACTTCTATTCAACATCATTTTCTGCATCATTGACTAACTAAAACGACCCATACTTATATGAACTCCGACTGAGACTTCCTACAGAAGCTAAGACCGACTCAAAAATAATTACTGTCATTAATTCAAATGACACTTCAACCACTTAACTCAACCCCAGAAGAAAGAGATCGGCTCCATTTATAAAATCCTTCTTGTCGACTGAATTTTGAGTAAATGTGTGACTTTGCACTTACGGACTGTCAGAGTGTCTGTCGGACATTTCGGCTGACTAACAATTTGACTGACAGAGATGAAAATATCTCACCGACTTGTAATTACAATTTCCAACACTCCCCCTTAATTATAAGTAGGTGGGATTACAAAATAAAAATTACATCAAAAATTTGAATTTTTCATATTTCTGTCACTCATGTGTTACTGCGTGGACTCCCAGACTACTGTGCAGACATTGAAATGCATATTTTTCTAAAGCCATTGTAAAAAAATTTGCAATTTTTTTTTTGACCTGCAAAATTCTAAACAGATTTCTTTGTTATTTACCAATTCTTTGATGAAATGATACCTTGTATCAATGTGCTTGGTTTTCTTGTGAAACACATGATTCTTTGATAACATGATGGCTGAATTGTTGTCACAGAAAACTCTTATTGGTTCTTGTTGTTCCTGCAACAAATATTTTAACATCCTTCTCATCCATACTATTTGACAAGTTGTGCTTGTAGCTGAGATGTACTCTGCTTCTACTAAAGAAAGTGTCACTATGGGCTGCTTCCTTGATTCCCATGATACCATACATGTTCCAAAATGAAATGTGTACCCAGAGGTACTTTTCTTATCATCAATGTTGCCTCCACAATCATTGTCAGTGTATCCAATGAGTCTGAAATCTTCTGAAGTGGAGTACTTGATGTCAAAATATTTTGTTCCATTCACATATCTCAAGATTCTCTTTCCTGCCTTCCAATGTGATTCTTTTGGAGTTTCCATGAACCTTTAAATTAGACTCACTCCATACATAATGTCATGTCTTGTCCCTGTGAGATACATAAGACTACATATTATTCTTTTAAACAGTGTGAGATCCACTTTGGACCCTTTATCTTCCTTACTTAGCTTCAATCTTGTTATGACAGGTGTTGGTGTTTCTTTTGAATTCATCATATTGAATCTTTTCAATATTTCATGTGCACACTTAGACTGTGAGATAAATATACTAGTTTTGTACTAGTGCACTTCTATTCCCAAAAAATATCTCATAAGCCCCAAATCAGTCATTTTAAATTCATCCTTCATGACTGTCTTGAATTCTTCTATGCCAAAATCACCTATAAATATCAAATCATCCACATATAAATAAACAATTAAAACATTACCTTGTTGATTGGATTTGATGTACAATGTTGTCTCATTTTCACTTTTCTGAAATCCATTTTGTGTGAGATAGGAATCAATGTGAATGTACCAAGCTCTCAAAGCTTGATTTAATCCATACAATGTTTTCTTCAATCTGTGCACTATGTCTTCTTGTCTTGGAACCTCATAACCTTGTGGTTGTTACACATATACTTCTTTTTCTAAGTTTTCCTTCACGAATGTTGATTTTACATCCATTTGATAGACTACCCATTTGTATTGCAGAACAATTGCTAACACGGTTCTGACTGTGTCCATGCGCGCCACTGGTGCAAATGTTTCAATCAATTGCAGGTTGTTGTGTAAATCCTCTTGCACCTAACCTTGCCTTGTACTTTTGTACATTTTCTTTTGTGTCTTTCTTGGTTTTATAAATCTACTTGACACTTATCACATCCTTATCTTCAGGTACATCAACCAGCTTCCATGTCTGATTGTTCTCTATGCATTCAATTTTTTCATCCATGGCTTGTGCCCATACATCATCTTTGACTGCTTCTTCAAAGGTTAATGAATCATCTATTTGTGAAAACAGAGCAAAAACTAAAAATGAATTTGTTGTGTCCTCATTATAGATGTCGCACAGACTTCTTGTCTTTCTTGGTAAAAGACTTGCTAAAGTCGGATCTGGAGATGTTTAACTACTCAGACTTCTTGTTGGTGTTTGTTGCCCTCTAGGTGTACATTGTGCACTTGTTTTTCTTACAGGAGTACTCTGCATGGTGATTTGTGTCGCAGTGCCAGATGTAGATGGGGTTGCACACTGACCTGTGCATGGTGTCTGAAACATTTCATATTTTGATTCAACATGCCCCATTATGTCAATAATTTTTACTGTCTTTGTTATGGTTCCATCCCATGCTTCATTCTCCACGAACTAAACATCGCGACTGATTATGAATTTTCTTGCGATAGGGTCATACAACTTGTATCCTTTGTTTCTTCAGAATACCCTACAAATATACATTTATTTCCTTTGTGTCCATCTTCCTTCTCAGTTCATTTGGAACATGTGCGTATGCGACGCAACCAAAAAATTTTAAGTATGCCACATTATGCTTTGATCATGTCCAGGCTTCCTGAGGAATTCTATTCTTCACACTCTTTATTTTGTATCCTTTTTGTAACAGTTTCCCTGTACTCATTAGATTATGCTTCAGACCAAAAACATAATATACATCAGACATTAATTTTTGTTCTCGTTATCTAGTTAAAATGTTTATATTGCCTTTGCCTAAGACAGTGACTTGGATATCTGCTTTAAGTGTAGCCTTGGTTTGGACTGACTCATCCAAACTAGAAAACAATTCTATGTTTATTGTCATGCGATTACTGCAGCCTGAATCTAAGTACCATATGTCACATGGAGTTGCTTGAGAAACATTGCATTCAACTGGTGACACTAAATTAGGCATTTCTATAGGGCACCCCATAAACATAGGGTGAGTTTGATTATTTTCACTGTGTCACTAATCTTGACTTTTCTTGTTTTGATTGTATTGTCTCTTTCTGCACTCATATGCATAATGTTCATACTTTTTACAGTAATGACATTGAAACTTTGATTTGTCAGTTCTTTGACAACTTGATTGGTTGGTTTTGACCTCTTCCACCAGTATTTCCAGGATTGCTACTGCATCCACTTCTGTCATAAATTCTTCCTCTACCTCTAGATTTATCTCTCACCCTTCCTCTTCCACGACTTATAGATGAATGCATGGAAAATGCATTCTCTAATGACATACTTGATCTATTCAATCTGTGTTCATGATTGATGAGGGAAGCTTGTAGTTCATCTAGAATGAACTGACTCAAGTCTTTGCTCTCTTCTAGGGTATCAAACTTAGGAGGAAGACTCCTACGTACCTTCTCAACAAATATTATGTTTTATATGGTTTCACCATGATACTTAATATGATTTATCAGTCTAATGACGTGGGTGTAGAATGAATCTACTGTGTCTGAGTCTTTCATTGACATGGTTTCAAAATGTCTTCTAAGAATCTGCAATTTTGCAGTCTTTACTTTGTCCATACCATGATAAGAGGTGTGTAATGTGCCCCATATTTCTTTGCCTTGCTTTGTTGATGCAAATATTGGAAGTATTTTGTCATGCATGGATTGATGTATGTAAAACATCTCTCCATCTTTTTTTCTTTGATCTTTCAAGACATCTTTCTCAGCGTGTGTGAGGGAATTATATGTTGCCTGATATATTGGTTCCACATATCCATTATCGACTGTTTCCCATACATCTTGACCTTGAAACAACGCCTTCATGGTCAAGGAACACAACTCATAATTTTTTCCTGTAAAAGTGGGAGGTTGCAGATTTGAGGTAGAAGCCATATTTTACTTTCAACAGAGTTTTTTCTTTGACAAACTTGTTCTGATCAAACCTTCTCTAATACAAATTTGAAGGAATGATACATTGCATCAATAGTGCGCACAATCTACTTTGCACAACACAGTTTCAAATACTGTTCACCAAACAGGCTACACGACAAAGTTCTCAAATCTACTGCACAGTGCACATACTGCTCAGTTTGTTGCACGCTGTGAATACATACAGTTATTGAATTTATTTATGAATGTGGAATAATGCAATGCTATTCTTAGCATATAAACTCTGAAATAAGACATAAACTTGTTAATACACAAATTCTTGATATTGATGAACTTCGGCGTTTTGTGCGAATGTAAAATACAATTACTAGATATGAGCTTCGGCTTTAATGAATTCTTCTGTCAACTCTTTAGATGTTGTTGGTTCTCTTTACCTCTCTGCTTCTTGTCTACGCATCAACTGCTTCTCTTCAACATCATCTGCTGCATCATCGACTAACTAAAATGACTCGAACTTATATGGACTTCGACCGAGACTTCCTATAGAAGCTAAGACCAACTCAACAATAAATACTATCATTAATTCGAATGAGATCGGCTCCATTTATAACATCCTTCTTGCCGACTGAATTTTGAGTAAATGTGCGACTATGCACTTACAGATTGTCAAACTATCTGTCTGAGGCTGACTGACAAGTTGATCAACACACAGATCAACGGAGATGAAAATATC
>JASDQU010880717.1:699-12136 GCA_032191745.1 Picea mariana
GTAATTATGGAAGTATTCTCCTCAGTTTGGAAAGATAAGCACAAAACTAAGAAAAAGTGGTTTCAAAATGTTGCGCGTATTCTACACTTTCAATGCGTGTACATCTATGAGATATAATATGGAATTCAACGCGCACAATGCGCTATATGCACAAATGATAGATGAAAAACCTACACGGATGCAGAAACTATGCATTGATGATTTTGGTCAGGCCTAAACCACTTTTGGGATGGAGTGGATCTCTGCGATACCCAAAATCACCCCCAAAGTTTTCCTTGGGATCAATGAAAAGGATGGGAGGTACCTCCAAGGGCCTCACATTCACATTTGAAACTAGTTGGGAAAAACTTTTCCATCCTCCTATAAATAAAGGTCCATTATATGCAAAAAAGAGGAAACAACTTGAGTATTTTTATGTTGTTCAATTTGTATTTGAGAATCCATCTTTCTCCTACAACTCTTTGAGCATTCATAGCAAGGTTTGTGCCTCTCTCCTCTTGAGAAGTTCAACCATAAATTCTTCACCATTGTATTTTCATTGTTAGACATTGTTAGAAGAGAGAAAAAATTGTATTTGGGGACTCAAGAGCCTTTCCAAAGAGGAAAAGGGGACTCATAAGTTCCCATATTTTTCCAAGGTGTTATCAATTCAAAGATTAGTCTCATTTGGTAGTTATTCCTTGTGTCTCTTTCTTGCATCTATTTTATTTTTTACATTCTTAATTTAGTTTTATTTCATTTTTATTTTCTTCTTGTTTTCTAGTTTTATTTCTTTATTGAGCCACTAATCAACTAACAAACTGCTATGTTGTCTTGATAGCCTAATTAGATAGTTAAGGGACCTCTTTTTACTCACCCAAGTTACAAAAAAAACCCAATAGATCGACGGTAATTGTGGGGATTTGGATCAAAATCCTCCTCAATTAGGCTACTAAAGTTTTCTTTCTCACTCATTTGTGTTTTCAAGGGTTAAAAACATCCTATTCTCACCTTCAAAGAGTAGGATTTTATCCCACATTGAGTGGAATTTTTCAAAAAATTGGCCCCTCCATCTTCTCTCTGTGTGCACGAGTTTGGGGAAAATAGTGATGTTGTCTATGCACAAACATGCTCTATTAGAACTCTTCAAACATGCACTTTACTCTCTTTACACGACTGTTTCTGGTTTAGCCATGCACTAGTCTTATTGTTTTTAAATTGTAAGGATGGAACAAATCCCTTCCACCTGGTATCTTAGAGTTTATTTATGCATTTATGTATAAGCCATTAAAAGTAGGCTAGGAGATCCATTCTTGTATGCATATCTTAAAACCACACCTATACATTTAGGGAGGATAAAAAGAACCCTTGCATCTTTTACTTCCTTACTTTCCATGTGGATGGCCTAAAGCTTAGAATGTGAATTTCATTATCTTCTTTTCCTTTTACAAAGTCACCACACTAATTCCGGGCTATAAACTTATTCAAGTAATCTTGGAGTATGCTCTTTCCTCGCACCCTAGTGTGATTTTGGAAATCAGAAAAGAGATTTCCTAAAGAAGTCTTCATCTCCCTTAAATAAAAATAAACCAATCTCTAGGAGAGGCAAATACCTCTTAGCTCATTTTGGGACTTAAATCTAAGACTTGTAATGGCCCATACATGCCCCCATGTGCACAATCTTAGGATAGTTTCAAATTTATAGAGTAAATCACATGGGGAGCATAAAAGCATTGAAAGGGACCATACATGCCCATATGTTCACAATCTAGGGACATTTTTTCAAGCTTTTTTAGATTACAAACATCATAGGAAGATAAAAGAGTCAAAGTAAGGATTACTGTATCCACCATCTTAGCTCAAGATTCTTTCGTTTGCAAGGGTCATTTGAAAAAATTTAGTAAGTTATATTACCAAGAAAATTAGAGGACCACATCATGTCCGCCATCCTAAAATATTGAATTTAACTTATTAAAAACTTTTTCACCATCACCACTCCTTGCACACACTCTCACTCATTCAAAAACCGTTTTTCTAGATACTTGAAACTCTTGTGGGATTCACTTTTTTAGTAAATGGTATTTGTGCACGCCATCATAAGAATGAAGTTTTTCCATGACCCCAACTTCAAAGTTGACTCTCACATTCTAAAAGCAACCATAAATCAACCCACTTTCTAACTTCCTCTGGAGAAAGAAATTTTTTTTTGGTAGTATAAGTTAATATTTTGGGGATAGGGATCCAAATAACTCCCCATCATCATTTTTCTCACTTGAAACTTAGAAAGTTGTGAATTAGGGTGTCAAAATCCTCCCACTCAAGCATTTCTACACCATAAGGCAAGGAGACACCCGTGAAAGGTTGAAGGTTGAGGTCCAGTTGTTCTTTGCATGCCTCCTTGGGTCACCCAACCCTTGGAAAGAATCTAGATTGTGACCAATTTATGAGGTCGAAAATATAAATTGTGTGCTTGATGGAGGTAGCTTAGTAGCCCAATCTAGGTTTTATCTACCCAAGGTGGTGGTTGTGGGTTGCAATCGTGTTAGCACCACCATTTTTATTTCCATTTAGAGTCGGTTTTGAGTCATATTATAACCCATGCATCCAAACATGTGAAGTCAAGTATGTAGCACCGTGAGGTCAAAGTCACCAAATGGTTGGTTGGTCGATGGAAATGGGAAGGGGTGTCAGAGTTGGGAATTGTATACGTGGTACAGATATGTCTTTTCTAGAAAGTCAAATCTCGTTAAGAAACCAGTCTCTACGTACCTAGATCAGGTCAAGTGGTTATATAGGTCATGTTGCCAAGTGAAATAGTTATTATCAGTTCATCATGAAGGCTAAGGGAACGCAAAATCATGGTGTTCGCATTATGCATCCCCAACAAGTCTTATAACCTGCATCCTACACATAGGGATTTGACATGGACAACCTGCAACTCTACTTGGAACATATCTTCACCATAAATTAGTTTTCCTATAGCATGTTTTCCCCTCCTGGTTGATTCGTTATAAATATCAGATGATCGTCATTCCCTCCAGTCATAAAACCATTCCCAAACTCTGTTCGCAATTCCCCTTTCCAGTCTAGTTTGCTCAAAACCTTTTCCCCCTATGTGTTCGTTTGATACACTGGGTGCACCATGGAGGTTTCTTAGAGAACAGGGAAAGGTGCATGGAGTGGCAGAACTGTTAGGTACGAGCCCCAAAGGGACTGGGATTTATTCTCACCTGCGACAGGAATTCCCAAAGACGTGAAAGGAACCATTCTTTCACCTACAGAAAAGGCCGAACCAAGTCGCGAAACAGCTGAAGTAGATAAATTTGCATAGGAAAGGAAGATGGAAAGATCCCCCTCCTACCAACAACAAATGCCTCGGAGGAGGTGTAGGCCGAGAAAGAACAAGGAGATCATGAAATATGGGATCGCAAAAGAACCGTGCATTGGATTGATAGTTGAAGAACTACTCAGATGTGCCATTCGACTAGAACCTACTGGGAAATCAAGTTGCAAAGATAGGAACAGAACAAGGAAAGAGTATGTCGCGGGACAAAATTACCAAGCGCCACCTCAGTAGTTGAAGAAATCAAAATTGGCTATTGTCGAACTCTAGCAAGAGAACATGGAATTAAGGCGAAAGCTAGCGAAAAAAACCATGGAAGCATCAGTGACACAGGGTCATGAAGGGAAAGTGGCACAGTTAAAAAGGCACCTTAGAGATGCACATGACACTATTGTACAGTTTCAGGAGGCACAGAGACTAGCAAAAGAAAGGCTTATGAGGCATCTTAGGGAATGCGAAGAGACCAAGAAGGAAGCTCGCGTGGCCCTCGCTAATGCACAAGAAAGGAAGTTTTAACAAGTGTATGTTTTCGCATTCGAAGGATATGAGGTGAACCTTGACAGTTTTGAAAGACATGTTCCCCAAATGCTCTCTACCATTTTGATAATGGCCGCAGAAATCAGACAGTTGTTTACTGCGTGCATTTCTCCAGCAAATGAACGTGCAACAAAATCAAAACTGTTATGGTAGACAGAAATGCCTGACAGACATCTGGTTGTCAAGAAGGCTAATCAAAGGGATGCAGCGACACATTTCATCTTCACGTTAGAACCTAATCGTCCCCTTGGCAAAATTGAAGACAATCATAAGTAGACAAGGCTTGATTATTGCCTATTTAAGGAAAATACCATGCAAAGAGTCTCCAACACATGCTGCTGGATTTTCCTAGTTTAGGGTTAGTAGTTAGAAAGTAGGGTAGCCCAAGTGGTGCCCTCATTTATATATTTCATATTTTTTATGTAAGCCAGGTTGGTTGGAAAATTGGGTAGACGATATCTATTGTATGTAAATCAGATGTTTTTGATCAGAATTTAATGCAAATGTCCTATGATTTGATGAAAAGATTCTAGTCGCAATAGTTGGATGTATTGTGCTTCTTTCTTTGCATATGTTATTTCATGTTATCTTTATTTCATATCTCTTTATGTCTACTTCAGAATGAATTATTGAACCCGCGGATTCATTGTACAACGCCCCTTGTTCACACCACTTAGACAAAACGCTTTCTTCTAAAGCTAACTCTAAATTCATCCATAGTGATGCTCCTAAGTTACTTCTCATAATTTCCCCCATGACACATTAAGTTTTTACACTAAAGGTTGTTGCTCGCCTAGCCTTATCCTCTCAAATCCAGTTACTAAGTAATTTCTCCCATCTCTTCCTCAGATCGAACCCCTAGCCCGAATATTACCTTTCTGTGCTAATATAACCAGAACCCATTTTATCATTGGTGTTAAATCTAGCCATTGTTTTCAGGGTCATATCTTGCACGGAGACCGCGTCATTTCTGAGAGATACCTCTCCAGATCTGCAAGGCTAGTTTCAGGTCTCAAAGTTGGTTGAAAAATTTACCTTTGTCATTTGTTTATCATCCAAATATATTTACGGAGTGTTAACATTCTGGCGTCATTTTTGGGGACAAAGGTGAAAATATTTTCCCTAGGAGAATGACAAACATTGCAGTTTTACCCTTGAGGGTAATAGAGGGAAAAACACTCATACCGGCTGAAACCTTTACCCTAGAGAAACCAATCCAAATAGACAAATATCCCCAAGTAGCACTATTCAGGAAACTTGGCTCCAAATACATTTTTCACCAGAGCGAATCCTGACCCAAACCCCTCAGAACCTGTGTATGACCCCAAGAAAATTCTATGCAAGACTAGAGAGTAAGCACTGGACCCATTCTACTACCTAGACAGAAGCCTTTCCTTGCCAAAATATGGTGTGCAGAGTATTGATGAGTTTGAGTTTGACACCTTCTTTGAGCAGACTCTGTTGAGGTCAAACTCGGAAGCCAGTTTAGATGAGACTGTTTTTGACCCAAAGAAATTTCGAGCCCTACTATCAAACAACATCCCCCAGATTCTGAATCCTCCTAGGGATATGGCCGCCAGATTCGCTCCCCTCATCCTACCTGCCCAATTTCATGATTTTCCTTAGACTTATAGCCATAGGATCAAGCTCTATGATGCTGAGGGAAATGTTTCCGCTCAGAAGCATATCGATTTGTTTAACGATTTCATTGACCTGGAGGGGGTGGACTACGCAGATGCAAAAATGAGGTTGTTCGCACAAATACTCTCAAGAGATGTAAGAAAATGGTTCAAATCCCTCCTATCGGTGATCATTTGGAACTTTGCCACATTTGATACGTTGTTCCTGGATAAATGGGGAGATAGGAAAAACCCTTTGCAGTTGTTGACTCAATACAATAACATGAAGAAAGCACTGGAAGAGACAGTGTAGGAATTCTCGGCTCATTTTTTGAAGGTGTACAACTCCATCCCTACGTAAGTAAATTCCCCCCCTAGTGTTGCATAGTTGTGGTACACAAATTCTTTCGACAGTGACTTTGCTCTGCTGCTAAGAGAAAGAAGATCAGTGAGTCTAGATTCTATAATGAGTAACATTGTCGAAGTTGAAGTGAACATGATGGCATTGGGAAAAATAAAACCAAGGTTTAACAAAGGCAACAAGAGACCCCAGGGAGATGCACAATCATCGACGTCGTGGTCCTCAGACGACAAATTGGACATGATGATGAAGACAATGGAAAATTTGATGGAAAGAATGTCCATGGGAAATAGACCTGGTGTGCGAGAACAAAACGACCCACAACCAAGAAATCAAAATATATGAAGGGGGAAGGTCCCTCAAATCAAGAAGCAAGATCCAGTTGATCAGAAAACAAGACCTCCTTTCCAGAATAACTACGTTGAAGATGAGTTCGACCAAGCTTTCAAAGACTAGATGCATTGTTTTGATGACAAAAACCCGTGTGTGTTCTTGACAAAGAGCGATCACGATCGGTATATAAGACGAAATGAAGACTTCGCATTGGATAACGATGATGGTATGATACTTGAAATAGATGATGCACTGTCTTAGGATATGGAAGAATTTAGGAAAGGCTATCAAAATGCCATCATGAAGTTCCAAAGGAAGTACAATCTCAAGAGAAAAGATGTACCTGTCGAGCCACAACAAATGAACCCTATGAAAAAGCATACGAAAGACGGATTGTCCATGATCTGATCAGGACCAGATAGCATGGCCAAGGACATGATAGAGAAATCCATGTCAAAGGAGGTGATTCCCAAGAAATTGCCAGAGACAGGCCGAGAGATGAGCGCAAAGTAGGTAGAAAAAACTCGTTCCCCTTTCTATTTTGAATAGGAAATGGCCAAGATAAAAATATTCGTTCCATTCAATGAACTTATTAGGAAGGGAGAGTATTAGGAAAAAATCATTAAAATGCTGAAAATGGGAGGGACCTTCGATACTCTGAATATTCAATATGATCACCCCTCCATCCTTTTTGGTCCACACGTTGAAGATACAAGTGATGTCGAAGATGTCCCTCCATTCTATGTTAGTTTGAATATCCATGACCTAACCTTGGATAATGCCATGCACGATTCTGGCACATTGCACAATCTCATGCTGAAGGTGATCATGGATGAACTGGGTTTGGAGGTCACTAGGCCATACAAAGACCTTTTCTCCGTTGATTTGAGAAATTCAAGTGTTTGGGCCTTATCAAAGACCTAGTTGTATCATTGGCTCAAATCCCCGCTAAGAACATGGTCATGGATGTGGGCTTCGTAGACATTCCCCTGAGATTTGACATGCTACTATCAAGATCGTGGGCTGCAAAGATGAAAGGTATGTTGCAGATGGATATGACGTACACTACTATCCCTATTTTGGCCATTACATAAGGCTGTACAAAGAAGTGTTGCTAAAATAAATGGTAAGTAGAAAGATGCAGCCACACAACCATCCTATATATGTCATCGACAAAGAAGTAGGTTCTTCAATATTCTACAATGACCTGAGTTTCGAAGAAGAAGAACTGACGACCATCACAACAATGGATGAAAAAACTGCGTGAATAACAATAGAGTGTGCCGACCCGAAAGGCCCCGTGGAAGACAAGGTGTGGAACATGAGTTATGATGGTGCAGTCAACAGAGAAGGGGCTGGGTCCGCTATATGAGTGAGCCCCCCTGAAGCAAGCACAAATATGCGTTCGTACAAGCTCGTGTTCGAATGCACTAACAACATGGTCAAATATGAAGCGCTAATCT
The DNA here is from genome assembly GCA_032191745.1 of Picea mariana. Taxonomy (NCBI): domain Eukaryota; kingdom Viridiplantae; phylum Streptophyta; class Pinopsida; order Pinales; family Pinaceae; genus Picea; species Picea mariana. Next base: position 8,335 of record JASDQU010880717.1, read on the forward strand.
TGGGCTTGCAAGTTTTGAAAGAATTGGGCGTGCAGAGGATAGTAGTGCACAGAGATTTTGAGATAATCATAAATCAAGTAAAGGGCATGTACCAGACCAAACACCCCAGGCTGAAAGCGTACAAAATTTTTTCTTTGGACCTTCTTGAAGGACTTTTAGAGTATGAACTGGCTGCTATCCTTAGAGAACAAAATCAGATCGTCGATGCGTTGGACACCTTGGCCTCGGTTTTCAATATCCCCATTCTTCCAAACAAAAGATATGAAAACGAGGTCAAGCATAGGCCAACAGTGCCTGACAACATCTAACACTAGCAGCTATTTGAAGATGACAAACAGGTTGAAAGATTCCTCCTTATGAGTGACGAGTTTGATAACACAAACATCGATGGGGAATATTGCGATGACTAAGATGAGAGCGCAGATGCGTGTAGTGAGGATGACCCTTTCCAAAACCAGATCATGGGAAGAGATATAATACAACTGAAGAACAATATTATCCCAAAGGGGTTGGTGTCGCTTGAAAAGATGTTCGACAAAAATGATGTGGCTAAGAACCCCAAGATCACTGTAAGAGAAGAAGATGTGGAAGACTACAACATCGGGAATGAAGAAGATACGAAGATCGTAAAATTATCAAAGACACTTAGTCCAAAGCTCAAGCAAGATTACGTAAAGATCATGAAATATTTCCCAAACGTCTTTGCGTGGAGCTACGATGACCTGAAAGTGTATAACATGAAGGTGATCCACCATTTCATCCCTCTCAAGGAAGATCAAAAGACTTTCAAACAAAAGTTGAGATGGATAAACACCCTATTAGTGTCGTTGATCGAGAAATAGGTAAAGAATCTTTTCGACGCTAAAATAATTGTTTCTTTGAGATTATTGAATTGAGTATCTAACTTAGTACCCTTAAGAAAGAAAAGCGACGAGATAAGGTTGTGTGTAGACTTCCGAAATTTGAATAAAGTGTCTCTCAAGGACCACTACCCCCATCCCAAAATGGACTATATCTTGCAAAAGGTAGTGGGATCTAAAAATATGTCCATGCTCGACAACTTCTTAGGATATAACCATATTATGGTCCACCCGGATGACAAATAAAAGACGAACTTCACCACTCCGTGGGGAACATTCATGTATGCTAAGATGTCATTCGGCCTGATGAACATTGGTGCCACTTTTTTGAGGGAAATGGAAATCATTTTTTCTGATGAAAAGGATAAATTCATTGTGATCTACTTGGAAGACATCACAGTGTATTCTACCTCCAACAAACAACATCTAGAGCACCTAAAGAAGGTTTTCAAGAAGTGCAGAAAGTTTTGCATATCACTGAATCCAAAGAAATTGAATTTCGCAGTGGAGGAAGGAAATATGTTGGGATACATCATTTTCAAAGAAGGCATTAAAATAGACCCCAACAAGGTTGAAGGGATCTTGAATATTGGCAGCCCACTCAGTAAAAAGGAAGTGCAATCCTTCCTAGGAAAGGTAAACTTTTTGAGGAGATTCATCCCAAACCTGGCGTAAATCATGAAGCACATAACTTGCATGCTCAGAAAGGGAAACGAGATTAAGTGGAACTCGAAGGCTAAGAAGTCCTTCAAGGATATCAAGGTGGCGCTGACTAAATCTCCTATGCTAGCCAAACCAAACTTTATGAAAGATTTCCTCCTTTTTTTATTCGCCTCAGAACACACTATTGTCGGCATACTGCTGCAGAAGGACGAACGGGATTTTAAGAAACCCATATTATACTTTAGTCGGATGCTGCGTGACGCTCCACTAAGGTATGGCATTATGGAAAAAAAATTGTATGCCTTAGTAAAATCTTTGAAAGAATTTAGGACATACATACTACACTCCCATGTCATCACTTTTGTACCCAGTAGTTCAGTAAAGGATATCCTGACTCAACCTTACTCAGAAGGAAGAAGAGGAAAGTGGATAGCAGCCATGTTAGAATACGATCTTGAAATCAAGCCTACAAATTTGGTCAAAGGGCAGGGTCTCGCAAAATTGATGGCGCAGTCGGACTGTGATGTTGTAGGAATGAACTTCATTGCCGATCTGTCAAAATGCCCTGAAGAAGAAAAAGATGCGCAGGTGCCTCAACAGTTCGTTGATTCACCATGGTATGCAGAAATCATATATGTGTTACAAAATCTCCATGCCCCTCTAGGCGTTAGTAATAATAAGTCTATATTCCTCAAGATTAAAGTGGTTAAGTTCTGCATCTTGGACAATTCACTTTATTGGCAGCCCACTCAGTAAAAAGGAAGTGCAATCCTTCCTAGGAAAGGTAAACTTTTTGAGGAGATTCATCCCAAACCTGGTGGAAATCATGAAGCGCATAACTTGGATGCTCAGAAAGGGAAACAAGATTAAGTGGAACCTGGAGGCTAAGAATTCCTTTAAGGATATGAAGGTGGCACTGACTAAAGCTCCTGTGCTAGCCAAACCAAACTTTATGAAAGATTTCCTCCTTTTTTTATTCACCTTAGAACACACTATTGTCGGCGTACTACTGCAGAAGGATGAACGGGATTTTGAGAAACCCATATCCTACTTTAGTCAGACGCTACATGACGCTCCACTAAGGTATGACATTATGGAAAAAAAAGTGTATGCCTTAGTAAAATCTTTGAAAGAATTCAAGACATACATACTGCACTCCCATGTCACCGCTTCTGTACTTAGCAGTTTAATAAAGGACATCTTGACTCAACCTTACCCGGAAGGAAGAAAAGGAAAGTGGATAGAAGCCATGTTAGAATATGATCTTGAAATCAAGCCTACAAAGTTGGTCAAAGGGAAGGGTCTCGCAAAATTGATGGTGCAATCGGACTGCGATGTTGTAGGAATGAACTTCATTGCTGATCTGTCGGAATGCCCTCAAGAAGGAAAAGATGTGTAGGTGCCTCAGCAGTTCATTGATTCACCATGGTATGTAGAAATCATATATGTGTTGCAAAATCTCCAAGCCCGTCTAGGCGTTAGTAATACTAAGTCTATATTCCTCAAGATTAAAGTGGTTAAGTTTTGCATCTTGGATAATTCACTTTATTAGAAAAACCCCATAGGAATGTTGTTGAGCTATTTTCTAGAGGATGAAGCGACATGGGCCATACAAGAATCCCACAGAGGCGACTGTGGAGGGAACCATTATTTGAATACCACCATGCACAAGATCCAGAGGGTGGGTTATTACTGGCCAAAAAAATTCCCTGACGTGTATAAAGAGGTCTCCAGCTGCCACGAATGCCAGATTTTCGATGGAAGGAGAAAGATGCAACCCCTTTTGCTAAATCCGGTCTAAGTTGAAGAACCTTTCATGCAATGGGATCTCGATTTCATAAGAGAGATAAATCCGCCATCCTCCGCACAACACAAATGGATACTCATGGGCACCGACTATTTCATGAAATGGATAGAGTCAATCCCCACAAAGCAAGATACCGATGTGGTCATCATCCAGTTTCTGGAAACAAACATCTTGTCAAGGTTCAGGTGTCTTGTTAAAATCATAACAGATAATGCAACCGATTTCAAGTATAAGAAAATGGAGAAGTTTTGTCACGAATATAACATAACCCTAGGGCATTCCACGACATACTATCCACAAGGAAACGAGTTAGCGAAATCCTCGAATAAGAGCCTAACCAGGATCATCAAGAGACTCCTACAAGACAACAAGAGAGCCTATCATAAGAATCTTATCTATGCGTTCTGGGCGGATCGGGTCACCACCAAGAAGTTTATATTGACATCACCTTTTCAGATCATTTATGGTGCAG
>JASDQU010880719.1:0-11883 GCA_032191745.1 Picea mariana
ATGAAGTGAGATACAAAAAGAGATCGGAAGATGGTATATAGAGAGAGATTTGAAACCACACATGACTCATGATAACCATGGTAAGATTCTACATGGGAATTATTTATATTGAATATTTGAATATTTATGATCTTCAATCTTGAAATACGATGTATTTTGTATGTATTATGCATACGTTTGATTAATGATGCATCCTTTTAGTGCCCTCATAAGTATTTTTCATCCACATTAATGTCTTTGTAGAATATTATTTGTGTCCTTAGATTGCATTTATTGTCTATTGAATTTCCTTGTGTTCATATTTTTCATCATAATTACATCTTACTAGGGTCTTATTGTCTCCTCAGTGTCTTACTGTTGTCTTTATAACATCCTACTTGCATAAGTTTTCATCCTAGGTGTCATATATGTGTCTTAATTATGTTTCATTGAAATACTAATTGATTCATTTTAGCATCCTGTGTTTCTACAAAATGAACCCCTCTTTTGTGATTTAATTTCCCACAAAATGATTTATTTGATGATATCTGGAACAAAGGGTTTTTTGAGTAAAGGACAATGCAATTTTTTCTGTAGAGGTTGATTTTGAAAAACACTAGCTTGAAAAATTATTGGTAGCAATCTCAAATAAAACTTGGAAAAACACACTTCTATGAGATTATGAAACTCAATTATTCTATTGGTTTTGTATTTTATGCCCCCATACCAAATTCAACAAAGAAAACATGGTAAATGCAGGACAGAGTATGGATGAAAATACTAAAAGCGATATATATGGCTATGAATCGTGGGGTGTTTTTTATATTTATCCTTATGAATATAACATTTTATGTGATGTCATGCTATTGCATGCATGAAATTCACTATAAAGAAGGCCCTTGCAATATGAAATGAGGCAATTCATCATGAGAAAGAGACCACCTATAAAGTACAACATGATTAATGGAATAATTTTTTAAAATCATGAAAAGAGGAAGGGGCACATGAAATATCATCTTTGTCTCTTTCAACGATGGGTTAAAAGATAGAATACTATGTAAAAGATATGTTTGTTATCTGCAATTCCCAAGTGAGTAAAGTGAACGTAAATTGTGCAAACTTCCACAAGGAGTTAAAAAATAATTAGTAGAGAAATTGGGTGTAACTCTAATAGAATTACCAATATGTTTACAACCTTCATGAGTAATTACAGTATACCATAGTTTCTTGGTTCGAGGATCAAAATATCCTAATTAATATTCCTACAAGTTTTCTAAAAAAAATCGGAAATGAGAAGGAAATCTTTTTGTTTTGTACATAATGGATTCATAAGGGAGAGCATGAGTCCTTGTAACATTTTCTATACTCTAAACTAATATTATGATTCATGGGGTTGAATTCAAAAATATCCACCATGGAGGTTGTAGGATAGAATTCCACCATACATGATGGAATAACACATATATAGGATTTCAGGAAAAAGAATGTTCTTGTCAATTTAGGTTTGACTATCCCAAGACAATTTTGGTTGGTGTATTAGAATGAATCTAGGGAAAAAGATGAAAATCACAATAAAATGTAAAAAATGCAATGAAAAGAAAAAGAATCAAACTTATTGGAATTTCCACATCATATTGGCTTTAGGGGTACCCTTTCATCACTTGTATCATGTCCCAAGCTATATTTTTTTGGAACATTTATGATCTAGGGTTTCACCCTCTTTGAGATAATGCAACAAATTTACATTTAGGGTAAAATTAATAAATTTCCACCATGGAGGTTGGATGATATAATTCCAACATCTAATCCAGAAAATAACATGTGAAGGAGCTTAGAAAACTCAATACATCTCTTCATTTAAATTTTGTGTCTCAAGGGATAGTTTGGAAAGTGTTTCAAAATTATTCTAGTTCACTAGTTTCACCTCATGGAAAAATACAAATGAAGTAATGGAAAAAAATAATCATATTTGTTGGACTAATGAAAACAAATTACCTCTATGGGTACCATTTCTTAGCTCATTCTAACAACCAAACTTTGTTTTTATGGCTTTGGTTTTTTACTATTTGTGAGACAATGAAAAAATTATCATTTGGAGGCCACATTAAAAAAATTATACCACAAAGTTAAAAAGGAAAGGGTTTGACATCCTATTTGACATAGAACAATTCCCTCCCATCCCATGGATAAAACTATGTAACCTTGATATTGCATTTCTGAGATATGATTTCATCATTTTTGAGACAACGTAACAAATTGGCATTTGAGGATCAAATTAGCAAATCTATCACATAAAGGAGGGAGGAAAAAATTTCGACATCTTTTCTAGCATAAAACAAATGCATGAGTTGAGAAAAATCAGTTACATATATTTATTGGAGGATTTTGGTGTAAAAGGTTGTTTCTTTGTGGAAAAATGTTAGCAATTACTGAATATTCTCTTTCTTGGTTCATATTTTGTGCTTAAGGATTAATGGTGAAATGATCAATTCCTATACAAGCCTTCATGGTCGATCCATTTGAGGGGTAAATGTACCACTTGGGAGGATGATGTTCTAGGTTTTCCTTCCTTATTCCTTTGTTGTTTTGGTGATTAGCTGGTGCCATGCCTTGTTATTCCTCTTGTATCCCTAGAAAAATTGTTAAGTAAATTTGTCAAGACATATTTGATCTTGTTGGAGAAGGTTTTCCATTAATTTTCCCTTTTTGTAGAACTCTATATTCATTGTTGATATTGGTTGGGTGGATCATTATTATTCCTCTTCATTCTAATGCCTAAGATCTAATGCTTGGAATAATAAGTCAATTTTTTTTTAGGGTTTCTTCCTGACCTCATTTCAATTGATTCACCTTAACTCCATTTCCCTAGTTGGATTTGGAATTGATCTTTATTTTCTTCCATCACTTATTTCAAAACCATAAAAAACAAAAAAATGATTTTACTAAGGCTACTCTCATATTCACCTCATTCCACATTGTTAGGTATTAGTAATTGTTCTAGCGATACCCCCCTTGATCAAGAGGAGAGATAACCAAAAGTGAAGAGGATAGGTTATTGGGGTGATAGTGGTGATTGTTTTAATAGTTTACCTTGAGTTGTACATTGTGGATTATGGATTTTATCATTTAGTACAATTTGAGTGGTAAAACCTTCATTTCATTAGACTATGATAGCCCATCCCCCCTCATTTACCTTTACAACTATAGGTCAACCAAGTCTCATCACATCAAAGTAACCCCGTGTATGGGAGATGATAATTCAACATCACCATGAGGTATGTTATTCCTTATTTCATGGAAATTATTGTGTTTAATTTGTTGGGCATGTGTATGAGGATATTTTGTTGAATTTGGATAATGGATCACTGGCTTGGGAAATTGTTTCAATTTTATTGTTTCACCTTGGTGGTCATCTTTTATTGCATATTCCTATGTTGTCACCACCTAGAGAAAATGGGTACTACTAGGGGGGGCTAACAAAGGTAACATTCTTTTCCCCACTATAATTAACACTTTCCATCTTGGAGCCTCTCGTAGTGTACTAAACTTTGGAAATGGGTCATGGTCCATTCTTGATCCAAATTCTAGGGGGTATATGGTCTAAATTCGGATGCAAAAGTCATAAATCTACAAATTTAATATATTTCCCATGTGGATAAAGGAGATTTCCACCTCCTCATTAATTAATTGGGCTAACATGTTTCCCATATGGGTCAAAGAGAGTCCCATCTCTCCATTATTGTATTGGGTGTTATTTTCCACTACTTAGTTAGTTGGGTAGTTAGATATATTATTATAATAATAGAGACTTGTTTAATGATTTTTTCCCATTATTGTATCAGGTTTTATTTTCCACTACTTAGTTAGTTGGGTAGTTAGATCTATTATACTAATAATAAAGACTCATTTGATGATATCTTTTTGAGTTTGTCCAATGGACCATTTTGTAATGCTATATAAAGTCCTAGCAAGCCTTCACATAATATCAAGTTACTCTTTTGGATTCTCTCATATTTTCTATTGTTCATTGTGAGATTAATTATCTCTGAGTGATTTACTAGTAATGAGTTTTAGAGGTGAGGATATTCTTTGAGCCTCACCTCCAAAGTACTTCATTTACATGTTTTTTTCCATGCTTATTTTCATTCAATATAGGAATTTCTAAGATCCTCCTCTCTCGGCATTCAATCCATCCATATCTCATCCCCCAAGATCCGGATTAGTGGTATCCGAGCCATGTTTTCTTTCCATCGGGACAAGTTTTTGAGGAATGTTACGGGTTCAAACATTTTCATCAATCACTAACCTCCTTTTGGCACTATCAAAATCCATTTTTTGAGCCATACAATGTAAGCATCACAGTTGATCCATAGGCATTGTTGATACTGAGAAGGGGGTGAATTAGTATCAAGTACAATTTTTAAAAAAATCAACTTGTACTTAAACCATTCAATTATATCCAATGATAAATGAAAAATAGTATAAGAGTTACACCAATACACCACAATACACCATGCACAATATATGAGAAATAATCAATAGTTATTGTTCAAGGGAAGTAATGACTTCCAAATGTAGCTCCAGCTTCCAAATATAAAGGGAGGGATAAAACTCCAAAAGGAATATACAATACTCCAATATAAAGAGAGGTTTTACCTCTCCATCCTTTCCCCTTCCTTCCACACAACAATATATGAAAGATAATAAAACTTTACATCAAATCATCACCATCAACTAACCATCACATAGAAATGGATAATGCTTCTTGAGACTTCTTCAACTTCTACAATTATTCACTTCTTAAAATAGTTTGATCCTATAGATAATATAACTCAATGTATTCTCTGAAACTCCTCCAATTTTCACTCCTTGAATCCTCCCCAAAAATAAGTTATAGAGAGAATGGTAGACCTTTTTCAATTCTGGTTTATTCAGGAGAGAGAACTTGTACAGAATGCCCCGCGCTCAACATTTAACATCAAATTATGAAATTCACACACACAAAATTATAGATTGTACTATTTACAATGAAATTGGTCTCACTTCATTTTGATTCTATATGAATATGTTATGACTGTTTTACCCGGAACACATGTTTATGACTAGCTTCAGGACTAGTCAAAAACCCTATCTTCCACAGAGTGTATCTCCATAAGTATAGTTAATAAAGAGATGAAATTTTTACCACAGGTACCTATATATGTCTTTTCAATACCATAAAAATTTCACCATCTGACTATTTCTAGAAAAAATGGTTATAGAAAAAATGGTAAGATGACCTGTAAATAACATGCCTTAGAACACACCACCAAAAGACTTCATACTCCCTTGAAATATAGCCTTCTTTACTTCATATTTCGTCTGAAATTCGACTTGTGTGTTTGTAAAATGAATGTATAATGATATGTATTTATACCCTTTATGTCACTTCCTTTTAACACTAGATCCGACTTGACACTTTCTTATTTTGTAATACTTTTCTTTAATTATCTTTAGGGCTGACCTGTACTTCCTTCTTCAATTCAATATTTTATATTCAAGAATTCATTTCTCCTCAACCATGGGGATCCATGTGATGTTCCACCTACCACCAAAAACAACATCATGTATACTATCCATGCATGGGTTTTGTGTCTACATGTGCATTGTCCTTCATGTCCAAATACCTTCATCAATCTTGTGGTCCAAAACCAATGACTAGGGTTGACATCAATGACAACAACCAATATTCCAACAATCTCCCCCTTTGTCATTGATGGAAACACTCATTCTCCCCATGTCATCATGATCCCAATTTCTCTTCTCCTTTTACATCAATGGCAAAGGGTAGGGCTTCTCCCCTTGGGTTTAATGGAAAAAGGTAACTCTCTTATTTGGGGCTTCTCCTCGTGAACATATATCACTTAATAACACTTCATTTTTATGGTCTCTTTCTTCCTTGGAGATTTTTCATGGATTTAGGATGTATAAGTTACTTGTTCTTCTTGTTAAAGTTGCAACCAATATTCTTGAACCTTCTTATTTGATTTTTCATCTTTGTGAGTCAAACGTAAGAGTATATCCTTGATCACACATTTACTAACACTAAGTAGATTATACTTTAAGTCTTCAACCAATAGGAAATTCTTTTCTTTTACATTTTTGCTTTCAATCTCTACTACACCTTTTCCAATTATTTTGGAAGATGAGTCATCTCCAAATGAAACATTTCTACCCTTTCTCTTCAATATGATGATTTTTTCTTGATCCCTAGTCATGTGTGAAGAACATCCACTGTCTATGTACCATTCATTTTATTCTTTACATTCTTCAATGGTCAATGCTATTCAAAAATCTTCATTGTTTGGAATCTCTTTCCGTCTCCACACTCTGGTTGGCATAAGGACATCTTCATTCATATATATGCAATCTCGTGCTTTGCGACCAAGATAATTACATTTGTAGCCTACAATATTTTTTCCCATCAATGGGGAAAGTGAATTATAACTTATATTGACAAATCAAAGATTATTTTCATATCTTCTATTTGCACCATTCATGTTTCTTGCATAGTTGTTCCTTTCATTGATTCTGCAATTAATTTCCTTATGTCCAAAATTTTTTCAACTGTAAGAATGACCAAGAAAGAAATTTTGATACTTGTTAGTAAGTGACCTTCTTTGTGATGTAGTCCATCTAGGTTCATGATCTAATATTTTCTAGTTTCCTTCATATTGATTGAAGCTTCTTTGATTCCTGAAGGTAGGAGGTCTTATTGGATATTCATCTCTTTGGTAATCATTCCTTCTCTCTAGTATCCTGTTCCACTTCTCATTAAGTGTCTGTGTATCTCTTTCTTCAACCTTCTTGTTGGTATTTGCATCTTATTTGTATGAAGTTTCACGCATGCATCCAATATGTGTTAAGTCTTTTGGCACTTGAGAGATTTTTAAGCTCTTTCTCAATGAGACAACTTCTTGTTCAAGTTTCTCATAATCTTCTTCTTTCTTCATCATTTGGACATTTCATACTTCTCTTATTCTTCATGCTTCTTCGGGTAGAGTTTTCAAGGAAACGGTTTCTTCTCTTAGTTTCTCAAGGTCTTCTAATTGTTTCTTCAAGATTACATCTGTGTTTTAACAACTACCCAATTCACTTATTAGTTTTCTATGCATGTCTTTGAGATTGTTATTTTCAATCTCAACATGGTTCAATTTTTTAATATTCTCATCTTCTTGTTGAATCATGTTTTCTTCATGATTTTATTCTTCTTCATTGGAATTTTCTTCATCAGTGTCATCTCTTTCAATCCTTGGATGAGAAAATTCAAATTGAACATGTCCTAGTCCTTCACAATTAAAACAAAAGAACTGACCTCTATTTGCTTCTTTGAAATCTGAGATGTTGTAATTTTCTTCAACTTATTTTTCTTCTTCCCTTGCATAAAGGTCTTATAGCTTGTCCCAAAGATCTTTTGCTGATGCACATGATCCCACCTTGGATTTCACTAAATCTGTCAATCCATCCATAGTGGTATCTATTGCCAATTTGTTGTTCCTTTTTTCTTCCTTCTGAGTTGCAGTCTTTGGCTTCTTCAAAGCATTGTATCCTGAAGCAACTGAGAACCAAACATCTGCCCCAAGAGGTTTGAAGTAAGTTTCCATTCTATTACTCCAATATTCAAAATTGCTTCCATCAAATGGTGGAATCCCATTTGGAATGTTGTCTTCCATTTCTACTTAGGATCTTCCTTTCAATGGTTAAACTGTACTAAAGGTAACCCGCTCTGATACCAATTGTTGATACTGAGAGGGGGGTGAATAAATATCATGTACAATTTAAAAAAAAATCCAAATTATACTTAAACCATTCAATTATATCTAATGAGAAATGAAAAATAGTATAAGAGTTACACCAATACACCACAATACACAATGCCCAATATATGAGAAATAATCAATAGTTATTGTTCAAGGGAAGTCATGACTTCCAAAGGTAGTTCCAGGTTCCAAATATAAATGGAGGGATAAACCTCCAAAAGTAAGATACAATCCTCCATATCAAGAGAGGGTTTACCTCTCCATACTCTCCCCTTCCTTATACCCAATAATATATGAAATATAATAAAACTTTACATTGCATCATCACCATCAACTAACCATCACATAGAACCAGATAATGTTTCATGAGACTTCTTCAACTTCTGCAATTACTCACTTCTTAGAATACAATGATCATGTAGATAATATAACTCAATGTGTTCTCTGAAACTCCTCCAATTTTCACTTCCAAAATAAGTTATATAGAGAATGGTAGACCTTATTCAATTCTAATTATTCAGCAGAGTGAACTTTTACATAATGCCTCACGCTCAATATTTAACATAAGGTTATGAAATTTCCACAAAATAAACTAAAACCCATACTCTTTCGAATTAAATTGGTTTCACTTCATTTGGATTCACTATGAATAAGTTATTATTGTTCTACCTGGAACACCTATTTATGACTAGCTTCAGGACTAGTAAAAAACCCTATCTTCCACAGAGTGTATCTCCAAACATATAGTGAATAAAGAGATGAATTTTTTACCACAAGTACCTAGATATGTATTCTCAATACCATAACAATTTCACCATCTGAATTGTTCTATAAGAAAATTTATATCGAAAATGGTAAGATGACCTGTAAATAACATGCCTTAGAACACATCACCAAAATATTTTATCCTCCCTTGAAATTTGGCCTTCTTTACTTCAGATTTCCTCTGAAATTTTACTTGCGTGTTTGTAAAATGAATGTATAATGATATGTATTTATACCCTTTATGTCACTTCCTTTTAACATTAGTTCTAACCTAACACTTTCTTATTTTGTATTTCTTTTCATTAATTATCTTCAAGTCCGACCTATATTTTCTTCTTCAATTCACTTTGTCATCTTCAAAAATTGATTTCTCCTCAACCTTGAGGATCCATGTGACATGCCACCTACCACCGGAAACAACATGATGCATACTATCCATCCATGGGTTTTGTGTCTGTATGTGCACTGTCCTTCATGTTGAAATACCTTCATCAATATTGAGGTCTAAAAATAATGACTAGGGTTGACATCAATGACAAAAACCAATCTTCCAATAGGCACTACAGGTTTTTTTTTTTAACCCTTGGATCTTTGTTCACCATTACAAGGAGAACCATACATGGATTCACTACATCTATACATGGATCCACTACATCCATTGGTATGAAACATTTTCAACAAATTTTTAGGGTGTCCATGCTGTCCACAGAGGTTCCACAACCTATACAATAACCCATGTTTCTCTACAAACACTTGGCATCCTTTATGGCCCTCTACACTTGGCTATATTAAAGTAGGTATTGAGACATATAAACATAATTTCAAAGTCTCTTCCATAGTGTATTGGAAATATCTCTTCAATATTGCAAATGGGTATTTCACAAAATCTCATTTGGCTTCCTGGTTTGAGAGATATCATAGATTGAATTTCAGCATGTATTTGACCCAAGGAGGTCGTGCATACCACCATATTAAACAATATTTTCCTACCTTCTTTGGAAACTATATAAGGTGTTTCACATATTTATGGAAATATATATTCAATATCTCAAATGTGTATTTAATGGGATCACATTTGGCTTCCAGGTTTGAGAGATATCATCGATTTAATCTCACAATGTATTTGACCCAAGGAGGCCGTTAATACCACCATATTCAAAGGTATTTTTCTACCAAATCAGGAAAATAAAGAAGGCATTACACATATGGATGGAAAAATATATTATGTATCTCAAATGGGTCTTCGACGGAATTGTATTTCATCACTTGTAGTAGAAGTTATGAATAGATTTGCAGAAAGATGTTCAAAACTGCCAAAGTCACAATTTTCCCATATTATTTTTTAAAATTTTGGGATTTCTTTATTTTTCTACCCATGTACAATTCTATTGTCAACTAGGTTATGGTTCAACCACACAAAAACCTTCTCTTCATTGGGTATCTTCACATTATAATCATAATGGTATGATAATGGGGTTTCTTTTTTTAGCATGGGTGAAATTATGGGGACCATCATTTTATAAAGGGTAAGGAATGATTAGAATTTTAGGGGGTATATGGTCTAAATTCGGATGAAAAAAACATAAAGATATACTATTAATATATTTCCCATGTGGATCAAGGGGATGTCCACCTCCTCATTAATTAATTGGGCTAATAGGTTGCCCATATGGGTCAAAGAGAGTCCCATCTCTCCATTATTGTATTGGGTTTTATTTTCCACTACTTAGTTAGCTGGGTAGTTAGATCTATTATTATAATAATAGAGACTCATTTAATAAGTTCTTACGATTATTGTATCGGGATTTTTTTTCCACTACTTACTTAGTTGGGTAGTTACATCTATTATACTATTAATAAAGACTCATTTAATGAGCTCCTTTTTACTTTGTCCAATGGACCATTTTGTAATACTATATAAAGGCCTAGAAAATGTTATCATAATATAAAGTTACTCATTTTGGATTCTCTCATATTTTCTACTGTTCATTGTGAGATTAATTAGTTCTATGTGATTTAATAGTAATTCATTTTAGAGATGAGGTTCTTATTTGAGCCTCACCTCCAAAGTACTTCATTTACATGCTTTTTTCCATGCCTCTTTTTGTGCAATATTGGCATTTCTAAGCTCCTCCTCTCTCAGCATTCAATCCATCTAGATCTCATCCCCCGAGATCTAGATCAATTTTCTCATGTGAATAAGGGGTTGAAGATCTAGAGATTGATGCAACTACTCCATATATATATTCCATGGTATAAATGATAAATGAAACCATAAAATCCTCAGGATAGATTGAGATCTATCCCCTCTAATGGTAATCGCCCATGTATGGATGTGAATGAATGCATCAACTTATAAAGGACTACAACCTAGTAAAAAACAAGGAATTAATAATGAAACCTTTTAAAGCATGACTTGAAAATGATGATTGAGTATCAAAAGGTAAAATAAGGGGTTCATAATGAAAAAAGTATCGAGGAAAGGGTATCTCAACAAACCAATCCCTCATAGAAAAGGATCTCATAGAAATGGATTCAATGAAGCCATAAGCCATGAGGTAATCCCTAAAACCATATAATTGTCACACTTACTATTGAAGGGTTTCTTTATTTCCTTATTACCTTGGGACCTATCACTCTACCTAGTATTTTATTTCTTGTTTAGGTGTCACACTTAATAGGGTTGGATAAAGACTCTCCCATACTTAAACTTTTCAACTCACATGGGGTCTTGGGCTAGTGTGATGCTTGAAGGGGATGCTTAGGTGAATTATTTAAATAGATTATATATTAAGTGAGAAATTACTTTACATGTTTTAAGGAATAAATTCTCTCATGAAAATTGGCTTACCTTGTCTTATACTTTAGCTTGTTTTGGATGGCTATGGAATGTTTCTTCGAGGGGTGTCCTAGGATTGGACCTAAGATATTGTGCATTTATTGGAGGACCTTGGCACATGTGATCCAGAGTAGTGATTCAACCAATTATTCACCACCTTTAAACATTATCTTTCACATCCTTGGATCCTTGGACATCATTATTAGTACCTTGGGGCTTGCAGTCACTAGTGGTATATTCCATTTCTATTGAAAGTTGGAATACATCAATGTCCCTTGACATATAGATTCTAGAAGTTGTTCGACATGAGAACCTCTAGTCACACTCGTTATATTCTACTAGGTAACTTGGCACCAATTATCATTATCAATGGGTTGTCTTATGTTTTTTAATAGTATACATCAATTACTTGTAATCAATTGGTGTCTCACGATGTTCGAATTCAAATCCTCTCTTTGTATAGTGTAGAATCATACCATGGTGGTTGATTTGAAGACCTAG
>JASDQU010880719.1:11983-30109 GCA_032191745.1 Picea mariana
ACCACACTTGAGAATGAGTATGACCATCTTGGGGATTGAGTATTCTAACTTGTTTCTATGTTTGGTTGGTGTACTTAGATTGTATTTTGACGACCATCACCCTAGCACACTTTTCTTTTGAATACTTATAATTTACTCTGGACATTATTTGCTCTTATGACCTTGCACAATAGGGGGCATCTATTTTAGTGTTAATTTCTACCTTTGAATGATTTAAAAACTTTTTGGCCTAATCCCTCTCATATTTACAAACTATTATTCCCCATACCTCCTTTATACCTTCTAGAAAATAGTTTCTTGGATGATGTACGCGCCCTCATAGTTATGGTACTTGCATACACATGGGTTACTGAAGGGATAGTCACATACATGTAAAAAAATGATTAAAAAAATATATTTATACCAAATTAAATGTTGAGGTATGGGTTTGGTTAGTTTCCTAATTCATTTTACCGGTACTCAAAATTCTTTAACCAACTAGAGACCACATAAAAGAATCATTTTTCCAAGGATAAAGGTAATCAAAAGTAATGGTTCTTTGCACACATTAAGAAAACCTCAGTTTGGATAATGTCACCAATTAAATAAACCATTATACATCCATGTTACTACTGGTTTGATACAGAGACCCGTGTTTCCATCCCCTCCTTTTGTTCACCAACTTATCTTGCCAATATTTTCCCCTTATGTTCTCTTTGTGTCTGTGGTAGATCGGAAGTCAATACCATCTTGTATGGAAAGAGAAAGGGTGGAGGAACCTGGGATATCTTTCAAGAGACAAACACCACACAGGATAGGTATAAAGTTGTAACCACCTTAACTGTTCAATAAAAACATAAACTCTTTCCTTTGAAATATGTTGTATTTGTAACATTTTGTTCGCACTATTTTCACATATATTTAATAGAATACTAGTTGTCGAGATTTCACTATTATATTTCATTAGTATAATAGGTATTTATTAGTATACCTACGTATCTATATAGTCTTTCATATTTAAATTTATTGTAGTTTGTATAGGAGTTGTTGGAAAGGAGTGAAGAAAATATGCCAATTGGGAAGAAGATCAATTGTAGGATTCTGGGTGAGTTAATCTTTCTCTTCTACCTAATAGTTATTTATTTATTTTGAAATACATTTTTATATCTTTGTTGCGTGTTTTTTTTGTAAATTTGTTTCTATACGGTCATTGGTGCATTGTAGTACAACCCACTACTTTAGGGTATTGTCCTCAAAATTAAGGATGGATACCACTTAGAATTGAGAGAACAATGACTTCGACAAACACCCTCATTAGCTAACCAATTAACACCCTTGTTGGTAGAGCGTCTAATATGAGAAGGAAAAATTACTTCAATATTGCAGATGAGAGATTGGATGCATTCCAAAGATCTCGCCAAGCACCAGATTAAGGATATTTTACTAAATTTGGGAGTCTTGTTGGAGATTTTTGAGAATGCATATGATGAGTTGAGAGTACCCTTCAAAAATTATTTTATGGTATCCTTTTGGGTTTTCAATGGTGAGCCCTCTTTCCAAATATTTAAATTATGTGGCATTATTACTTTTAGTGCCTATGTGATCAACAAACAACCATAGTATATTTTCGATATCATTGCAGAAAGTTCCTCCAAAACCAACAGGACCATGATTTTCTTTGGAGGCCCCATCAAAATTAAGGTTGAGTAATCCTATAGCGAGAGGATCCCAAGAGGAAGGGGAGAAGACTTTAGAAGGTTTGGGGTGATATAAGGAGGAAGGGGAGGGAAGGTTCATGCAAAATGATTTTAATATAAGGTGCTTGTGAGTAGGAAATTCCCAGTATTGAGCATACCAGTGGGTATAGGTTCATCATTACTCGATGGTGGCGGTGAGGTTGTTTGTTTGATGGTCATAGGTTCAAAAGGGGATATCACCCTGATCCCATAAGTTGGAGGGGAAGATGAATGAATTTAAAATATTCTCCATGGATTCCCCATCATTATTTCATAGACTAAAGAAGGAAGATCCATATAATCCCCAATGGATAAGATTGTCCCAGGCGAGGATTTTTCCATGGCTTAGTAACCAAATAAAAAAATATACCTTTGGCCATAATTTTCCACCCATATAGTTTCCTAGTGGTCCTCTATGTGGTGATCCTAATGCCTTGTTGTAAGGTCATAATATTTTCATAGATTGAAACAGTCTATGGAGCTATATCCCTATTGAAACTTGTCTAGTATATCTTGTATCCTTATTTTCTTGTTTGAGAGATCCTACCAAAAGTTGTTCCAATTTAAATCAAGAGGGAGTGATTTCCATTACTCCTTGGAGAGCCAAGTGTGCCAGAGGTATTCAAGATGGAGAGGTATCTAGTATTTTTTAATCCACAATTTGTTTCTTGATATCATTTGGGCTCATCAAAATTGAAGTTCATGATGAGAATGAAGGGGAATAAATTGTTTCCAAGGATCATCGTAGAATAAGGAATGATTTCCCTCTCTAACCTCATAGAAGAAGTGTTGATGGATGAGGTCTTTGTTATGATCAAAAGAGTTACAAATGAGTGAATATCGAATGTTACCCTCTATTTTGATTAGTTTTTGGGGACATGTGTGAGTGCAATACAATTTGTGCCATAGATGACTGTAGGGGTTGTCATTGGTAATGAGCCACCTCCACCAAGTTTTCGTGGCGATTACCAAAATCAAAATTTCTAGATAACATAGCCCCAATCCTCCCTTGAGTTTGGGCAAGAAATGTTTTTCCTAAGCTAGCAAATCCCATTTCCTATTTTTATGTGTTATACCCCAAAAGAAGGTTCTTTGGAGGTTCCAGACCTCTTTCAAAATGGTTTTACAAGTTGCAAGAGATAATAATAAATAAAGAGGCATCGCTTGCAAGAAAAATTTGAGTAACACTAGGTGCCAAATGACATTGAGAGATCTGAAGGACCATCTAGAAAGTCTTCTATTCATTTTGGAGAGGATATAATCCTAGGAGGAATTACAGAATCCATTCTCAATTAAAGGGGAATCAAGATATTTGGGTAGAATGGAACTCCTTTGAAATCCAAGTATCCTAGAAATGTGAAACTAAATAACCTAAGTCATGTTAAAGAAAACTAATTGAGATTTATATAATTTGAGAGAAGTACCGATGCGGATTGGCCTTGGATTAATGAACAATGGGACAGGCCATGAGAATGGTATCATTGAAAAAATACTAGTGAAAAATGGGGATATCGATGTCGTACACTCTAAGAACTATGATTTTGTTGTCTACTACATTTGGCTTGATAGCTCTATTGTGACCTTCTACCATCATAATGAAAAGGAAAGGAAAGAGGGGGTCACCCTATATAGTACCTTGGGAATGGGAGAAGGTGTCTAAGGGAGCATTGTTCATTGGGATAGGAAAGAAGGTTGTGGATTTTAAGGTCAACACCCACTTGATCTAGAGAGGAGAGAAATGAAAGGCTCAAATAATATGGTGGATGTGCTGCTAGCTTAACTTGCCAAAATATTTGCACATGTCTAATTCAAATAGTATTCCTTTGGATTTAGTGAGTGTCTATATCTCCCTATATCTCTACTATGGTGCATTCACTTATCCATGTAGAGTATATCATGTGTATTTTACCATTTTACTCATTCAATTAATATAATTCATACTTTTTCTCAACCTTGTCTCTCTTCCCTTTTCTCTCTCTCTCTCTCTCTCACAATCTTTGTGTGATTTTTCAACTATCTAGGTTCATTGTGAAAACTTCACATGGTATTAGAGCCTTGATTGATTTTAGGTGTTTTATATGTACTAAAAAGACACTAAAATACCCTCAATTAAATTGTCAACCTAGGGTAAGTAAACTTAGATTTCTAGCAAAATATATGCCAAAGGTAGAAGGTTGGTAGGAGTATAGTCTAACTAAAGAAGGAATCTATCTAAGGCTAATCTACTCAAGCAAACCTATCGAATGAGCAAACCCTACTAAGAAAAATGAAACTAGGTAACCTAAGTACTTTTGGGCCAAGGACTAATGGATAGTTCCTAAGAAAGAAAGTAAAAACCCTATTCAAAGCAAACTAGTTGATGACAGTAATCGATGGTAAACTACTAAGCATACTAAGAAAATGACAAAA
This sequence comes from Picea mariana, assembly GCA_032191745.1. NCBI lineage: Eukaryota > Viridiplantae > Streptophyta > Pinopsida > Pinales > Pinaceae > Picea > Picea mariana. Next base: position 16,108 of record JASDQU010880719.1, read on the forward strand.
GAAAACTTCTTTAACTTTCCAACCTACATTCAATGAACAACTACCCTATGAAAGAAAACAAATAAGCAAGTAAGCAAAAGCACCTATCTAACCTATTAAAGAAAATAGACAAGTAAGCAAAGACAACTATCTAACCTACTAAAGAAAAAGACAAGTAAGAAAAGACAACTATCTATCCTACTAAAGAAAAGGGACAAGTAAGCAAAGGCAACTAATTACTGCAAGTAAAAATTCCCATTGAACAACTATCTAGCCTAAGAGGCAAGTGGAATAATTGCCTAATACAAAACTAATTCTCTTGCATGAAAGGAAATCTAAATGCTCAATGCAATGCATGATACAAAATCTATTATATTGAAAGAAAGAAAGACTACCAACTAATTCTTAATCCATGATAAGCAAACTACTATCTATCAAAGCAAAGTCTATCTAACCTATAGCAATAATAAAACTATTTTCTAAACTTATGAAAACAAGAAACTATCTCTTCTAATCTATGAAAGAAAGAAAATATCTTTAATCTATGAAACACTCAATTGTAATGTTGGTGGTTGTGTGAATGCCTTCGATGGTGACGGATGATATCTCGATGACACTTGACAACAAAGGAAAGTTCTAATGGTATAAGCTCAATACTAATTTCAATGGCAAAATGAAAGGTGTGAAGTAAACAGTCCAATAAAAACTTAGCCATGATAAAAGTAATGTTAAATACCCTGCATATTCATGTATAAACCATCAACAACATAATGAGATTATCATTATTTAACTAAGAAATTTAATTGCATTTTAATCTGTGAAAGGAAATTGCGTAAAGGAGAACGATGCTATGTCTACTCTAATCATTCAAACTATGATAAGAAAGTGAATTAGAAATACAAATTAGATTATGCTTATTAAAAAGTAAATTGACAATCTGCATTAACCAACAACTAAACAAACAAAATCTATCTAAAACTAATATAGGAAAACTATGATGAAGAATAAGAATTAAATCTATCCATCCATCAAAGATCCCTATCAAAGGAAACCCAAATAAAGCTCTGTTTTATTCTAAAAACTTTGTTTTAAACTTGACTATAAGATCATAAATAAAAGCATAATCTAATAACTAAATGCATATGGGGTTAGTGTAAAGACTTGAAAGTCTATTCCTAGCCTACAAAACTAATTCATGCTAACATAACCCATCATACTAACATGCAAAAGAACAATAAAACAATTAAACCACAACTAGCTAATTAAAACATGCATGTACAGAAAATAAAAGACAATTTAAATTATGAAATGTATAAACAACACATTGATCATCACCAGACTGTTGGTAGGCCCCCCATCAAGTCGTGGCTACCTTCTACAAGCACACCATGAACTTCAGCAGGCCAAATTCACCATGAAAGTTAAAAACGCAGTTCTGGCACTATTATGGCAATGTGAAAAATCCAAAACAGAGTACAATGAGTTTATCTCCAATATGATGGCTAGTCTACTTCCTTAACAATCTAATGACCATCCTTGTAGTATTTATAGGTTTAGAAACCAAGTGGTTGACCACAGGAGGGTCGAACCACCTCTAAATTCTGCAAAATACAATAAATGCAACCATAACTAACAAAACGAAGGAAGTCAATAATCACCCTTTTTGGACAACTGAAATCGAGTTTTCTTGAGCTTAGTAGCTGGAGGGGGCGATGATAAAAAAAACCTAGATGCTCAATTTTTCCATCATTGGCCGCCAATATCATAACTGCCAACTCGCCTTGTGTTTTTGTGCAATACTGGGTGTTGGAACGAGTGTCGGATTGGGTACTAAAATGAGTGCTAGATTAAGTGTCAAATCAAGTGCCAGATCAAGAAACATGGTGTGTTTTTCCCTGTAATAGTAGAAAAACATGAATTAATTCTTGGAAGCATAAAAACATGATAAATTAAACTTGATTTAATCATAAAACATGAATTACACGTACCTTATGCCGATTATACCATTTTATCATAAAATTCGTCAAAAAGCTCCTTTGAAAGATGAAAAATGCATATGTACATACGGAAAAAAGTGTATAATAACGTCATGAAAATGATCATATCTTAGGCCCAACAATTGATAGGATAAAGTGCATAAAAAATGTATTTGCATACACGTGAGGATAATGTAGTAAGAAAGGATGGAGTATTAACCAACAATACTTCTCGTGCAACATAACTACTTTGAGTGGAAGCTAAAATTTATGCATCATATCAAATGCATAGGATTGTATCAAATTTCGATGGCTACAAAGGTGTAGCCAACATCTACTATTGATAAAAATAAGTATCTCAACTAGATGGATTAGGCTTATGGCCTCATCTTCATATCTATGTATCATGAGCTTATTATTTCACATTGAAGCTTGCACCACGCAAGATGAGATTTGGACAAAGTTGGAGGATCTGTTTGGAAAATAGGATGAAATGAGAGGCCATATACTCAAGGTAGATTTGAATTCCCTAGATGTGAGGAATTTTGATGACATCCAGATCTTCTTTACAAAGTTTGAGTCCCTATTTATTAATCTAAAGGGATGTGGTATAGACAAATCGACTCAACATGATTATTTAATCCTTTCTATCTTAGAAAAACTTGGTCCAGATTATGTTGTATTTCTCTCAATGTTCCATACAAACAAATTAACTTGAGAAACGACCCGAAAAATGACAACATTGGATCAATTTATTGAATCCCTAGAGTAAGATAAATATAATATCATCAAAATTACGATAATCAAGGGACCAAATGCACTTGCACTTGTTGTGCATGAAAGTAGTAACAATTCCAATTCAACGTCTAAGAAGAAAATCAAGGGAAAGGTTCATGCAGATCCAAAGAAAGAAGGGTAATCTAAACCCTTCGATGATTACTTATGCTCCAATTGTGGAAAAGGGAAGAAATGGAAGGCCAAATGCAATTATTATAACCATGAATGTCATCTCGAATCAACATGCATGGAGAAACATATTGATCTGATTACAAGGATACTTCAGAAGAAAAACCTTGGGGATCACATTCTTGAAGTTCTTGAGAAGAAGTTGGAAGATCAAGCACCGAAAAAATGAGGTAACTATCATGCATTGATTTCCATTAACTCTTATCGAGATGCATGGATATTAGATTCAATTACATCCCATCATATGAAAGAAACAAAAAATGTTTTATATTTCATTTTTTCATGTATGGGTTCTCCTATCCTCATGGGAGATGATACCCCATTTGATGTAATTGGCCAAGGGTAGAACTCAAACACCAAAGTTTTTAGAATTTCTTGCCCAAACTCTTCATTAATCTTCTCTCTATTTATAAAAGCAACTCATTCTAGTACATGAAAAAGGGTGGAATTCAAAACTGATTTTGTAACCATATGTTGTATTCATGATAAGTCCACAATCGTTTTTGGTGAGGTAAACCATGAATATCATTTGTATACTTTCAGTAATTTTATTTATAAATATGATTCTTCTTTACTACTCACACATGTTGATGATTATACTAGATTATGGCTCTAGAGATTCAACAATCTAAACTTCAGATACATGAAGAAACTATGAAAATAGGAAATGGTCACCGACTTTCCCAACATAAATTTTTCCAAAGGAGTTTGTCAAGGATGTGTTCTTAGGAAGCATCCTCAAGACAAGTTTGACAAAGGGAAGGCTTAGCGAGCCTCCTCTCTTTTGTAGCTCATCCAAAATGATCTAATGGGAACCTTTTCTCATTCATCCATGAGAAAAGTTAGGTATGTGCTTTAATTTGTGGATGATTTCTCATGATACACTTGACTATATTTTATCAGGTAGAATTCTAAATTTTTTGAGCATCTCAATGACTTCAAAATACATGTAGAGACTTAGTACGGAAAAAATATCAAAATCCTCCATATAGACAATTTGGGGGAATATGTGAACTGAGATGTCCAACATCTTTGTTCAAAGGTAGGTATATAGTTGAAACACACAATACCTTACACTTTGGAATATAATGTAATATTTGAGTGGAAGAAAATATCCCTCAAGGATATGGCCACTTGCATATTGCATGCATTATATCTCTATTTCCGAAGCTTTGGGCTGAGGAACTTAACTATGCTAAACATATTAAAAATATATCTCCTCATAGATCTGTCAAGGATCGAGCTCCCTTTGAGGCATGTAGTAGTAGCAAACTGAAATTTACCCACCTCCAAATATTTGAATCACACACATGCATACACTTTGAAAGAGGAAAACATTAGATCCACAAAGCATAGCATGCATATTTGTGCGATATCCATATGGAATGAAGGGTTATGGGTTACTTTATCCTTCTATGGAGAATCTCATCATTGAGCATAGTGTTGAGTTTGAGGAGAGTCCCTTCAATGCACGATTGGAGCCACATACATAGACCTCAATACTTATTTCTGCACCAGACCTTAGTGACGATGAGTCTAATAATTTAAATCATGGTTCATATTTTAGTTCTAAATATGATTCAAAACATTATGTGCATGATTATTATGACTGTGTAGATGATGATCTACCATATATGTCGAAGAGGGAACAAACTAGCCTATAGTAAATAGGAGACCTTGTCACGGATCCAACATATCAGAGGAGGAAAAGGTTCCATTTTGAGGATACTCTTCATACAATCACAACTACTAAAACAATAATTCCCATTCATTTCTATATGGTTCTAGATTCAGACCCATAGAACTATGAATAGGATGTAGGTAATCCCTTCTTGGAAGCCTCTATGCAGGAGGAGTACAATTCTCTTCTCTAGAGCCAAACTTGGGATATGGTTCTTTTTATTTCATATAGGAATATTTTCGGATGTATATAGGCCTACAGGACCAAGAAGACAATATATGGACATGTGAGAAGGTAAAAGGAAATATTGGTTGAAAAATGTTTTCAACATATCAATGTGATAAACTATGATGATACCTTTTCTCCAATAGAAAAGATGGACTCCATATCATTGGACATTTTCATTGTAGTAGCCAATGGGTGGCAGTTTCACCAAATGGACATGAAGAATTACTTTATTCATGAGGAACTATTAGATCATATTTACATGGATCAACCCGAGGGATTCATTCAAAACTCATCCTTAGTATCTTGAATGAAAATGTCACTCTATGGCCTTAAGAAGGAACCTAGAAAATGGTATTCAAATATCAATGCCTACTTTATTTCTCATCATTAATTTAGATGCAAATCATATCCAAACGTCTACATGTTAAGAACCTTAGACTCCTTCTTGATCTTAGCTATCTATGTTGATGACCTCTTGATCAATGCAAGTTTGGACTTAGAAATTGTTGCAGTCGAAGACATTTTTCATGAAAGGTTATATATAATAGACATGGGTCCACTGGACTATTTCCTTGGGTTGTGGATTAGTCAGAATGCTTCAATAATAAATATATCTTTGACTAAGTATGTGAGGGATCTCTTGGTTAGATTCAACATGATTGACTCAAATTCAAAATCCATGCCCTTTCTATCTGGAGTACCTCTTAAGGATGGAAGGGATACACCAGTTGTCGAAAACACCTTGTATCGACATCTTGTGGGGAGCCTTCTATATCTCACTCACACTCTGAAAAATATCTCATATGTAGTAGGGTAATTTTCTAGGTACATGCAAGAGTCACATGAGCTATAATAGAAGGCTTCCAAGCACATCCTTAGATATGTTCAAGGAACTAGTCATTATGGGATCCACTATGCATCATGTTATGCATTGGATATCATGGGATTCACCGATTTTAATTAGGATGGAGATAGCACAAATTTCAATTCCACTTCTGGGTATGCACTTATTTTGGGTTCTGCTCCCATATATTTGTTGACAAAAAAGAAGTCAACTATAGCTCTATCATCAGTAGAGGCCAAGTACATAGGAGTGGTCAACATCACTATTCAAATACTTTGGATCCATAATTTTCTTACTAATATTAGCATCTAGTTCCACCATCCAACTTTCATTTGGTGTGACAATCAAAGTACTCTCAAGTTTTGTAGAGACCCAGTACAGTAACCAAAAAATAAAATGCATCGAGATCCATATGCATTACATCAAATATAAGGTACATGACATGATCATTGATTTGTAGTACTGTCCATTTGCCAAACAAACTCTAGAAATATTCACCAAGAAATTTAATGAGAATAAGTTCCACCTTCTATGCAATCGTGTAGGAGTGAAGGACATAATTGCATAGAAACTTCCTTTCATCCTTCTTCATTTTTTGATGCATTGTACTTTGAGGGGGGCATTTCCCATTAATTTTTCCCTATTTTCTCTACTTTTTTAGTGTTTCATTCTTATATGAATTGTACAATGGGTAAATAACATGTCCTTGTTTTCCAAGACTCGTTCATCATGTACACCCTAGTAGTGTTCAGTGGGGGTGTTAGATATATTACACACTCACCTAGGTAATTCTTTTCCTAAGGTTGATAGTCCAATTCCTAAGGTTCTTTCATAGATGAGAATATTGTCTCTTGATAATATTCCCCTAAAAATTAGGGATCCTCCTACAAAGTAGGGTTCCTTCCCTCTTCAGTTCAGAGTCAATTACAACACAGTTAAACTAGTGGAGGTTGCTCATGCATGGAAACCTCAATTTTATCACCTGCAGTTGCATGTTCACCTTTGTTTACTCACTAGGAGGGCACATATCGCATACATGTGGCTAATAGGTCGAATATATTTTTATTTCATGTGTTTATCTCATTTCTACATGTGTGACTCAGTTAAATGATGATTGCTTGCACCAATTAACTAGGACTAGGTGGCAAATTCCTTCGATTTATGTCAGTGAATGTCTAGATCTCTTTAGATCACTACTATGCAACATTCAATTATACATCTAGAGTATATCATGTGTATTTTAACATTTTACTCATTCATTTAATATAAATCATTCTTTATTTCAATCTTGTCTCTATTATGTTCTCTCTCTCTCAAGCTTTGTGTGATTTTTCTACTAGCTAGGTTCATTGTGAGAACTTTACATCAACCAAGGCCCACACATAAAGTCTTATGATTGACCAAAAATATTGAAATAAATCAGCAGTGAATGCATCCATAATTGGTGATTTTCATTTAGGAATTTCAAATACCACTTATTCCACCTCCCCTGGGGAGATGGGATGGATCAACGCCTTATTTTTTTCTTGGGAGACAAGATAGGGTATGTGGAAGGTGCTTTTCTGAATTGAAGGTCATCATTCCACTTCAAGATCACTGAGTAAATATTTGAACAAGTTTACCAATTCTATTTCCATTTCTACATGTTCATTGAAAATGTTACCTTTGATGCCATTTAGTGTGGTGATGCAACTGTGATTCCACCTTTTCACTATAGATTGGTGAAAGAATTTAGATTTCTTTTCACCCTATTTGAGCCATATGATCCTTGATTTTTTATTACAAATATACTCTTCCTTACTTTTTGTGATGTCCAGCTAGGATTGAGGTTGAATTTCCTCCTTTATTAGTTTCTATTTTATTCCTTTTAGGATCATTACCTCCTGGACCTGCTCCATTCGATTTTCCAATGCTTATTGAAATTTAACAATATTTCCAAATTCTTATTTGTTCCATATTTTGAGTATTTTCTTGATGTGCTTAAGATTTTGATGAACCCTGTACATTGAGAAGTAGGAGTTTGTGTCGAACTATTTCCACCGTTGTTTTATGTTTTCCTAGAAGTTGAGGTGTTCAAGCTAGAATATTCTAAATCAGAAAGGCTAATAAATGGGACTTCCCTTCAGGTCAATATCTATCTTTATAGGAAAATGATATGAGCCTCCACATGGGACAATGGAAAATTATAATTGAATACCATCTAGCATTAGGGTTTGATAGACCAAGAAGTGGTCTAGTCTAGGAGCTACTTGGTGCTTCCCTCCTCTTTGATTGTTCCAAGTGTGTCAGCCATTTCATGTCTCTATATCTGTTATATTGAGAAGTTGAATGGTCTCAAGGTAGAGATGAGTGTCACAATATATCATTCTGATGCCACACCTTTTTTAAGAAAGGAAAGTAAAAATATTGAAGTCCCCATCAATGACCTAGTAAGAATTCAAAATTATGGTTTTTAGATTTTGGATAGAGCTAAGGAGATGAAATGGCAAGACATAGACATTGGTGACTTAGTCAAATATGAAGAGTCCACTAGATGTAAAGGAGATGAAATAGTATGTTTGGTTGAGAAGAATTTAGATAAGGATACTTATGTCGGGTTCCAAATGAGAGAAAGTCCCCTTTTGGAACCCTCCACATAAATAGAAATGGCCTAAGATCTCTGCCATTTGCGATTTTCTATAAAAAAACAAAAATATTATTTAGACATTTCATTTATTGAAGCATGGCTATGGTTGGATTTTCCTTCAGATTTTTTTTCTTGAGAAGACTATGTTTGGTTTTACCATTGAAGCCTATGATGTTCCAAGAGACAATATTAATGATAAATGGGGGTGCATTGGGGTAAATTTGTTATTCATCAAGGCACTGTGACCCAATTTAATAACATGTTCACACAATTCTTGTATAATTTGTGTATTACTTATACAACCTCTCTTTTATCCTACTTGAGGGGTTTAGAGTTATAATGAGAGGAATGAATTTTGATTCCTAAATTGGGAACATAGTTATTACCTTTGGATTCTGATTCTCTGTAAATTTTTCTATAGACAAGGGCATCTTTTAGTAGTTAGAATTAATGCTCTAGGATGGAGTTTGGGTCTTGTTTCTCACAAGAAGTTGCTATGGATTAAAGATATAATTCACCTGTATCCATCTCATCACCATATTCTAAATTAATATTCTTTAGGCAATCCTCTTAGATTTCCTCTTCTTCATATACAAGGTCTACATGGTCTGGATCCATGGTTTTGTGACACTTAGCATTATCATCCTAAGAGTAGTTGTCATCTAAGACCATTTATGCTAAATTTTACTTGTGAGGATTGTTTTCCCTTCCTTAATTATTTTGGGAGAGAGTTTCAAAGGCATTACTTGTTTTTATGTTGTTGTTGGGGTGTGGAGTAGCTAAGTTTCTTCTATATTTCCTTCTCTCTTAAATTTTCTCAAAGACATCGATGTCTCTTGAGGGAGGGATATGAACCTAATATGTATGGGAATTCAAGAGAAAATATCTAAAGAGGTGTCCATGCTCATGAAATATATGACAATGAAAGGTTATGTTCTCATAGTCTAGAGCATGAACCCATTCATTGTCTTGATATGTGGGACTGATTGAATCGATGAGGGCCTTAGGGAGGTTCATGTATACACATATATGAGCGTAGGAGGCATAGTGACCCTTCTTGGTAACATGAAATATCTTCACAAAGTATCCTAGGGTATTTTAAATTCCTTCGAAAATTTCATCACTGCAGAAATCATGCTTAAATTCCTTTCTTCGAAATGTGTAAGTGGAAGATGAATGTAATTTCCATGATGAGAACATGCTAGGAAAATAATGGTTTTCTATCCAATATGTAGTTCTTGTTATGTTCTTTTCCAAGCACATATGTTGTTAAGCCGATTGAGGACTTTATTTAAATATTTTTCTTTCTATAATTTTTTTTATCATAACTCATAGATAAAAATTTTGACAAACATGTTTCATTCAATATAAATACACCATATGATAGAAGAGATAATATGGTACTTTATTAATAATGGAATTTTGATCACATAACACAATGTCTAGGGTTGTTGTAGCATATTTGAAAAATCATCAAACATACAAAACTGAAACCAAAACCTGATGTAGTGCCTTGATCTCCTCCTACTCCAATCTACATACAAAATAAATCCAAATCTACAAACCCTCTTCAAGATGATACCAAAACCCTGTGAGGGTTCTCCAAGTYTCAATGTCTTGTTGGAKATGATGTTGGGATACTCTGACACTGACTGCAGTGATCCAGTTATTGCACCCAAGTATCTCTATAACTTCAGTTTGCAAATGTATTCATGGGATGATGTTGGATAACTGGTGCAGCCTCGTGGGATGAGGCTAKAAAATGAGAAAGGACTTGTAGGATCCCATGTATTGATCACTCCATGATGCCACAACAATTATGTAGAAAAATGGATTCATCCCTCAGAAACTCTATGGACATCCTGAACACTTCAATGATATCATGGTCACCACTAGAAAAACCCATGGATCTATACCTCCAAACTGATAATAGACCACAATAAAATCGAGTTGAAGACCCTATATGGATCCCCCTATTGTATATATAGGGTGGATATTGCACCACCGAAACTATACTATAATTGTGGAAAGGTTTTTTTAAACCCTAACGAAACAATGGCTCCAAGAGAACTCCAAAAGAAGAGATCAAATCATAATGAGGAAAGGTGAATTTATACCCTAACTTTATACTTGTATGAGCCCCTTCTAGATCTTTCCTCTCTTTTACCAAATCCACATGAATATTAAATTAACTTTATAACCCTTTTCAAACCATCTTTTGATACCAGAAAGTGATTAATTGTCTTCTAAAACATTCTCGGATATCATAAATCTATTTCTCATCATTCCAAACTTTATATATTTCCATCCCGATTTGAATGATCTATTACACTCATGTATCCATTAATATAATATGGTCCTAATAACAGATTTAGTGCATTTAATTAAATGATTCCCAATAATAACCAAAATTACGAAAATTATTGGAATGCCACGGAACCAAGAGAGGATTGTGTAGAAATGATCCTGATGATGAAACATGGTGAATGGACTAGCATGGGCCCATATAAATCCTACAAATTTCCCTACATCACAGTTAAACTCCCTTTACTCCTCTGGCTAGTATGGCATAAACTCGAATGGTTGCCTCTGAATGCAGAGTAGGGGAATTTGACAATGGGGACATTAGAATCCTCCCTTCCAAAAACATGTTTTCCCTCAAGCAATTCCATCACATCCTATCACTCCATCGACTAGGAGAGAATGAAATCGAAAATGGTACGAGGGTTGCAAACCACCTTGGAATATGTGAATTATCCTTCGCTCAATGCATGATCCGGCAAGGTGCGGATATAAGAGGCCTCCTAAATAATACCACTAAGTAGATAAATTGGATAATGCAATAAGTTGATAAACCCCTCAAATGAATTCTCTGCTAGGGGACCAATATCATATAAATAAGCACTAAATCTTGTCTATGTGTCAGTTTTTGGATTGTCTAGTACTGAAATTACAGTGTCCCAAGATAAACCTAGAAAAGAACCACCATGTTGACACCATGACACTCCAATCATAATCATCTCACCATCATTCCCAGTTTGCAATCTCCTATATTTGAAATCCAAGATAAAATACCTGTAAGGGATGAACCTACTACCATGCAAAAACATCCATGTGAAGTCATGGACTATAGATCCATTTCTATAATTGATCTCAAATACTATGAAACGAAGTTTGTCCCTGTCACTAGCAATGAATCCAGACTGCTCATGGATGTTAGACATATCTCCACTAGATATATCTATCACATGTGTTTCCCCATACTATGAAGATATCACTGGAAGTACATGAATAGGTCAATTATTCATACATACTCCCTTCCAACTACACCCTCAGTAAACCTATGATGTAGTCTGTTAACATGCTTTCCCATTATCGCCCAAAAATGTTCAATAACTGCATCAACCATATGGGATGAGTGTGCCTCAACATCCTCTACTGACCAATTGTACACTCCCTATTGGATTAAAATTGGAAGACACGAGGTTAATCATCTATATACAAAAAACCCCCTTAGACACTGACCCTTTCGGTATCATGTGCAGAGAAAGTGAAGTCTCACAGAAGGCATCTAGAGGGTATGCAAGAACCAAATTTATACAATGATGAGGGGAATTGAGCAATTCTTCATGTTATTTCTATCATTTACTCAAGTGTGCAGTTTCCATTAGTTAATATTTACTTAACACTCAACATGTTCTATGAGCAACATTCTCCCACTTAACATTCATTCATTCTAATATTTATCTCAGTGTGAAAAATTATCACATGAACCATACATTCAACATACATAATAATATGTCATCATTGCACCATGACATTGAACATTATAACATGCAAATAAAACACTTCACAACACATATTTTTAACATGGTTCACCCAACTTAGGCTATGTCCACAATGACTAGCTTCCTTTATTAATCATTGATAATCTTCTTACAGTTGTGCACTGCGCTACAAAATATGCGACAGTAACATTTCCTAAACCTGCCTAGTCATTCTGTTTTAGTGTGATCCTTACTCCTCAGTCATACCTCAAACTTATTCCTTTACTTGACAAAACTTACCCAAAAAGAAATAAGAAATTCTCATATTTTCCCACCCTCAAAGATTTCAACCTCATAACTCACTAACTTTTGGAACCTCATAACTCACTAACTTTTTTCAACCTCTCTACCAAAAAACCCATTACATATTTATACATAGAAAAAGGGATAATCCCATTACAAAGTGGACAAAATCTCCAATGGTCTGTAACCATTTTTCTCCTTGTGTGTGCTTCTCCGTCATGCTTCCTTTTGTCATGTTCTTTGACTCATTAAATTTTTCTCCCATCATGTCCTATGGTCCACATTCTAACTTCCTTTTCATCTTTGACTTATTCTGTCTCAAATCCCAAAACATAACTAGAATTCCTATCCAACAGGCCCCCAAAACACACATGTGGCTCGTCCCAATCCACTTAGGCCTTCTTCTAATGCACCATGATTTTTTTGAAGGTTTGCTTCACTGTCTCGACCTTCTCCTTTACTTATATTTCCTTCTACAAAATTTACTAAATGGTTTTGGTAGTGATCTAACCTTGAATCTTATCGACACCATCATCAACTTCCTATTTGATTATGCATTGATTTTCTGCCAAGGTCGTCATCACTATGTATGCTTCCTCTTGTAGTACTTCCATATGGCCCAAATACCAAAATGTAACCAAAATTCCTATCCAACAAGACCGAAAAATGCACATCTGGCTCRTCTAGATCCACTAAGGCYTTCTTCCATTGAACAATGAAATTTTTCTTCACTGTCCCGACCTTCTCCTTTACTTCTATTTCCTTCTGCAAAATTTAGTAAACAGTTTCGGTAGTGATCTTGGCTTTCATCTTCTCRCCACTTTCATCAACTACCTATTTGATTATGCATTCATTTGCTACCAAGGTCATCATCACTATGTATGCTTCCTTCTATAGTACTTCCATATATTGTGCATCATCCTATTAACCCTCCCTTAGTTGATTATTTTCTGAATACAACTTTATGTTCTCACTCATTGTTGTTACCACCTCACCTGGAAGTAATTTAACCATCATGTCTTTCAATTCATGTGCATTTTCCTATGCATCTTGGATCTTCTGACATATCACCTATTTCTCCTTATACTCATGGACTTGTGTCCAAATTCCCATGGTTTCTATATACAATCAAGAACACTCTACTTCTAGAACCTTTATACTTTCCACCATTGTTGTCATGGTTTTCTCCCTTGTCACCCTCTCTTCAGGTGGAGTTCTTGGTGTGTAAGTGGAAGATGAATGTAATGTCCATGGACATTACATTCATCATGGACATTACATTCATCTTCCACTTACACATTTCATCACTGCAGAATTTAAGGGTATATTATTTCTATGTGTGTAAGTGGAAGATGAATGTAATGTCCATGATGAGAACATGCTAGGAAAATAATGGTTTTCTATCCAATATGTAGTTCTTGTTATGTTCTTCTCCAAGCACATATGTTGTTAAGCCAATTGAGGACTTTATTTAAATATTTTTCTTTCTATAATTTTTTTTATCATAACTCATAGATAAAAATTTTGACAAACATGTTTCATTCAATATAAATACACCATATGATAGAAGAGATAATATGGTACTTTATTAATAATGGAATTTTGATCACATAACACAATGTCTAGGGTTGT
>JASDQU010880720.1:0-34866 GCA_032191745.1 Picea mariana
CAGATTATTAATGTAGTTGGCAGGGAGGTCATGGAGAAAAGGAGGCAGGTCTAGAGGCTTGTATCTGTCTGGGACTTTTGCAAGCACAGGAGATGTAACCAAAGGTGTACTGCCATCTAGAGATTTTACAAGAGCAGGAGATAAAGCAGGAGGCTTATAAACATCCAGAGATTCAGCAGAAGTAGGAGACAAAGCAGGAGGCTTATAAACATCCAGAGATTCAGCAGGAGTAGGAGACAAAGCAGGAGGCTTATAAACATCCAGAGATTCAGCAGGAGTAGGAGACAAAGCAGGAGGCTTATGTCTCACTAGGGTTTCTACAGGTGCATCTGGGATGTTCACAGGTGTATCAGCATGTACATAATCTACAGTTGTGGGTATGATCTCTTGAGACTCATCAGTTGACTGATGGTCAAAATAATCTTCATCAATGAACTTCTGACCAGGATTAGAAAAAGACAAGACATGATTGCAGATAAAACCAAATATGTCATGAATGCAGTTTGAGCTTGAATACCTGGTCTTTCTAGGCTGCTTGGCCATGCTTCAGGTTCTTCCTCCAGTGGAGTCTTCGATATGCATTCTGTGTCTTTCAACACTTCCTCATCTGACTGTGGATGCTCTAATGGTTTCTGAAATGATGCCTCTGCTGAAAAAAACACAGAATCTGATTGCATGTCCATGTCAATATCATAACAGCTTTTTATTCCATGACTGGAGAATGAAGAATGATTTTGACCGCACATGCCATCCAACTGATCAGCTATTGGATCCTGAAAAGATTGACAAGACTGCTGCATTGACTCAAATGAAATTTCCTGCTTGTTTCTGTATTCATCCTTCAACACTTGTCTAAGAGTCTCCTTCAAAACTTGAAATGATTTAAAACACAATGGCACAGAGTTCCTTTGGATTAAATCATCATTTGTCTCAGGCTCTAAGCTGTCATCAAGAATTTGAAAATTGAAAGAGGGCAAGTGCTGCAATTCTGGGTTTAGGATAGCCTCCATATCCTCAATGGTATCATCAATTGATTGGTCAGAGGAATATTTGTCTTCATTGTTTACAACTGGCCTAGAGTTTCTTTTCAGAAATTGAAAAGATGAGAAACATATGGGCAAAGTGCTTTCACTTACACTGAGATTTTCTGTCTCTTTCTCATCGCTGTCATGAATGTTGTGCAAGGGCTAATTGTCACATCTGAATGGTAAATGATCTTCTTCCTGCCAATGACATGCTGTCGGTTCCTCTAAACAGTCAACCTCTGTTTCAGCTTCATGATCATCATCATACTGATCCCACTTGGGTGGACAATCCAAGTAAGAAATGTCGTCAAACATGCACATCATATCAGCTGGTTTTTCCTCTGCCAGTTGAGATGGAGCTTCATCTTTGACTGTGCCGTGAATTGAATATATGAAAGAATTATTATCCAAACCCTGGTACCAAGGAAGTGCAGCAACATGTTTGGGAACTGTGACACTTTCTTTCTCTGCAATCACTGGAACATGATGTCTTTGGAAAGCAAGCTCATCTTTCCTGTTGATCTTCTGCATCAGCTTTTCCATGACACTGGCCAAAATCTCCAGTTTATCTTCTGATGACTTCAGCTGTTTCGTTTCTTTGTCCTTCAAATGTGACCTCTTGATCAGCAAGTTGGTCTCCACATCCACTGCAATTTTCTGCATTTCTTCAAGGTTTGCAGTGTTCCTTTCTCTTAACTGAAATGTCATCTCAGGATCGAAGGCATCTGGGTAATGCAAGTGAGCAGATCCTGGGGGTGGATTTATATCAGCAGGTATTGCATGATAAATGTTTTCTTGCTCTGTAACCACTGTGTTTTCTGAATCTAATATTTACGAATAGCGTTATGTCTCAGGATTTATCTTCGATACCCTGTTTCCGATTCTAAAGATTTGAGTGTTCATCTTCTAAATATCTTCAACTAAGAGATTCTTAAGTGCTTGTTGGTTGGATTTATTTCCTTATCTTTTCTTCTGATCATCATTTTAAATATTAAAGATCCAATGAGTGTGTTATCTCGCCCTGTGAAGGATTTCTTCAACATTTCTGGTTGTTTCTCAGATTTGATTAATTGCAGACCCCATAGCCCAATGGATGTGTAAGCTTTCTCAACCATTTATAAACCCTTTTACAACAAAACCTACCTGTTCGTTTTACCTAGCCTAAAATCTGAAATCAAAACAAAGCTATATCAGACAGAGAGATCCCTCTCTGAGTCTTGGAGGGCTAGATCCAGGACTCGAAGCGGTTCTGATGTTGCCTCTGTGTTTGCCTTTCAGCCTTGGGCAAATTACAGAGTGCTAACACCTGGAGTCAATACTCCGCTAGGTGAACTTGTGGGAGACTAAGGGTTTCTAAGGAATAAGGCCCCCGCCTTATTGTTCACCCCTTAGAATCATCGTGAGCGATTGTCGCAGTCTGCCCTCATGGCATCGTGGGTCCTCTCGAACTAGGTAATTGTTAACCTACAATTTGAGCCACGGTGGGAGTCATAGTAGGTTGTGGCAGGGTTGTTGTCCACACCTCTCCCTCAACCTCTCTGGTAGTCATGTGTGTGTCCCCTTTACTCCATATGTGAGTCTGGTTGGCAAGCTATCGTCAGCCTGCATCATCAACAATCATGTCAGACATGTCCACATCATATCATCTAATCAAATGTACTAAAATCATAGTAAAACAATCAAACCCCAATAGCACACTCCCTGACTCGATCCAAAGTCCAAGGGGTTTCGTCGATGCCTCAGCGTCCTCAAGGTTCAAAACCCTGCACACTTAGTAAAATCGAGTCAATAACACATGTCTATGTCAATGCAGTAAAACATCATGTCATCTATCATAATGCATCATAATCAAGGACAAAAGTTTTAATATCATAATAGTTTGAATCACTTGCGAGCAAGTGTCCTCAAAGAATAAGTTTTCTCAGTGCACCAGAGCGGGATGTTACATACACCCCCTCTTGGTCGAAACTTCATCCTGAAGTTTCTCAGTATAAATGCCGAAATAAGTGTATCACAGTATCGTATGTCTATCTATCAAACAAAAATGGAAACTGCAGGCACATATCATATGCGTCCTCCCACGTCGCCGAGTGCAAACTATAATTGTCCCACTGGACCTTGACCTGATCTACCGTTCGACGTCGTAACTGTCGAACACGGTGATCTAAGATGCGGACCAACTCAGCCGTGAGCGCTCCATCATCTGATACCTGCAAGGAACTCATGTCAATCACATGTGTAGGATCACTAATGTAATGTCTCAGAACAGATACATGAAAAACATCGTGCATACGCCTCAAGGATTCAGGCAAGGCTAGTCGATAGGCCATGGGCCCCTTTCTCTCCACAATCTCGAAAGGTCCCATGAACCTAGGAGAGAGTTTAGCTCCCTTCCCAAACTTAATCGAACTCTTATGCGGTTTAACCCCCAAGAAGACTCGATCGCTGACCTCGTAACTACGGTCGACTCGGTGTGCATCGGCATAATTCTTCTGTCGATCTTGTGCTTATTTAATCCTTTGTCTTATGGTTTGCATTTGTTTTTCCATTTCTTGGATCGCTTCTGGTCCCACCAGCACCCTATCCTCAAGCCGATCCCAACTCAAAGGCATCCGACACAGTCGCCCGTAGAGAAACTCGAAAGGCTCCATCTTAATGGTGCTCTGGTAACTGTTGTTGTAAGCAAACTCCACTAGTGGCAAGAATTCTTCCCAACGCTTTTGTTGGTCCATCACGTACATGCACAACATGTCCTCCAAGGTTTGGTTCGTTCGCTTGGTCTGTCCGTCAATCTCTGGGTGATACGCAGTACTAAAGTTAAGTTGGGTTCCCAAGGCCTCTTGGAAATTCGTCTAAAATCGTCCAATAAACACCAATCCTCAATCGGATATAATCCTCTTAGGCACGCCATGCAGCCTCACAATCTCGCTGACAAAAACTGTAGCTATGTCAGGTGCCTGATACGTCATACGCACAAAAATAAAGTGAGCACTCTTCGTTAGAGTGTCTACTACTACGAAAATCGAGTCGTGTCTCCTTGCCGTCAGTGGCAATCCAACAATGAAATCCATCTAAATAACCTCCCATTTCGATTCTGGAATAGTGTGTGGTTGTAGTAATCCTGCTGGGTGTCTATGTTCAGCCTTTACCTGCTGACACTCTAGACATCTGGCCACATAGTTGACTACGTTAGCCTTCATCCCCTTCCAGAAGAATAAGGGTTTAAGGTTTGCCCTCATCTTCGTGACTCCTGGGTGAGCCATGTAAACTACTCTATGAGCCTCACTCAGGATCAACATCCTCAACTCGTTGTTTGGCGGTACGTAAATTCGACTTTTAAACCTCAATAAACCATCACTATCAAATGAAAATCCCTCATATCGTGGTACCATCATTGTGTTTTGTTTGATAAAACCCTCGACCTCTTTGTACCAGTCATCGTCACGTTGTAAAGTGAGAATCTTCTTACGTAGATTCGTCTAAAGAGGCAACACCGAAAAGATGTGTGGTCTCTGACTCAAAGCATCCGCCACTCGGTTCACTGTTCCCTTTATGTAAGTTATCTCAAAGTCATACTCGCTAAGCAATTCTGACCAACATCGTTGTCGCGTGTTCAGGTCGCTTTGCATAAAAATGTGTTGTAGTCCACAATAATCAGTCTTTAGTTCAAATTTTCATCCAATAAGGTAGTGTCTCCAAACCTTCAAGGCATATACGATGGCTGATAACTCCAAATTGTGCGTCATGTAGTTCTCCTCATGCCCTCTCAGTTTCCTCAAAATGTAAGCAATTACTCGTCCGTCTTGCATCAAGACTCCGCCTAAGCCTTCCTTGGATGCGTCTGTGCATACCAAGAAGTCCGCATCCATGTCAGGGACCTTTAGTATCGGTGTTGTTGTCAACAACTCTTTAAGCCTCCGAAATGCTTCCGCACATTTCTCGGTCCAAACAAACTTCTTGTTTTTCTTCTGCAATTCCGTGATCAGATTTGTTATCTTCGAAAATCCCTCAACAAATCGTCGATAGTATCCTGCTAAACCCATAAAGCTATGCACTTCCGTGACATTCGTCGACGCAGGCCATTCCATAATAGCCTCGACCTTGGCTGGATCCATGGCGATGCCTTCGCCAAAGATGACATGCCCTAAGTAGTGAATCCTCGATTGATAAAAAGAGCATTTGGACAATTTCCCATACAATTTGTGCTCTCGCAAACACTGCAGTACTAAGCGCAAGTGCTCGTCCTGTTCCTCCATGGTACGAGAGTAAATCAAAATATCGTCAATGAACACTTGGACGAACTTGTCCAAGTACTCGCGGAACACCCCATTCATCAAAATCATAAATACTCCTGGGGCATTTGTCAGTCCAAACGGTAAAACAGTAAACTCGTAGTGTCTAAACCTTGTCTTAAAGGCAGTCTTAAGGACATCATCCTCCTTGATCCGCAACTGGTGATACCCTGATCGCAAATCAATCTTGGAGAACACTGTCGCACCCTTCATTTGATCGAACAAATCATCAATTCTTGGCAAGGGATATTGATTCTTGATCGTGGCCTTGTTCAGTTGACGGTAGTCAATGCAAAGCCTCCACAATCTGTCCTTCTTTCATATGAAAATAACCGGTGCACCCCACGAGGACACACTAGGACATATCAATCCCAGGTCCAGCAACTCCTTCAGTTGCATTTTCAACTCTTGTAACTCCGGGGTTGACATCTGATAAGGCGTTCTTGCTATCGGTTCAGTCCCCAGTTTTAGGTCTATGGTAAACTCCAATTCCCTCTCCGGCGACATCCCAGGTAACTCCTCCGGAAACACATGTGCAAACTCTCTCACCACCGGAAGGTGTTCTAGACCTTCCGCTACTCCCTTCTCGTTTAATGCAAGGATCGCATAAAGCTTGCACCCCTTGCGCATACTCTTCCGTAACTGTAAGGAAGAGACGAACCAGTGGATCCGGCTGATCCGGATGCTCTGGTCCTCTCCATAGGACAGTCGCACTGGTAGTGTGGCTCTCCACATGTCCAACACCCCTTCTTCAGCCTAGTAGTTCTGGTACCCGAAGTAGAAGATGACGTCCCATCGGCCTGGAACCCTGGTCTATTCTGCTGAACAGGCCTAAACTGTTGCTATTGTGCGCGACATTGTTGTTGATGTTGTGGTCCCCGATAAGGTGTTTGCTGATGAGGCGGTGGTCGTCGGGATGTAGAGAAAGTGGATCCCCTCTGGAAGCCATGATATCCCAGTGTATGTCTCGCTGGTGTCTGGTGCTGCAGTGTTCTAGATGAACCCTGCCCTGCTGGTCTTGCTGGAGTCCTGGTCTGACCTCCACTGATAAGCTCCTCCTCGGCTATGAGAGCCTTCTGGACGACATCGTGAATGGTTTGAGGCATCAAAATCCTAACCTTTGCACGCAGGCTTCCGTTAAGGCCGAATACGAACCTGTTGACCTTAAGTTTCTCAGTGTTAAGGTGCATAGCATACCGGAGCAGCTCCATAAAACGTGCCTCGTACTTGGGCACCGTACGACCTCCCTGTCGTAAGGCATTGAACTCATTGAGTTGACGCTCGATGAATTCCTTTGAAAGGTACATCTCTCGAAACTGTTCCTCGAACAGTTCCCATGACACGTCTTTGACGGCCATGTTCAGTTGGGGTAGGAGTGTCTTCCACCATAGAAGAGCGCTCCCCTTCAGTTGAAAGACCGCCATGCGGACCTTCATGTTGGAGGTATAATCGCTAAGTGCAAAGCACATCGCCATATTCTCCAACCATGCCTCAGCGGCGGCGGCGTCCGGGGCACCAAAGAACTCGGGAAATTTGACTTTCTCGAGTTCACGGTGAATGCTACTAGTAATGGCCGGTGCATGCGGTGGAACCTCAGCGGGTGTCAGTGCTTTGGACTCATCTTTGTCCAAACGAATGATCAGTGCCTCAGACATGCACTGAAAGGATCTCATCATTCCGACGACAGTGCCAACTGTTATCTGCTCCTGTCCGAGAACCTGCTCATCTCCCTGGAGGTTAGACCCCTCAGGTGTGGATGCAACTGGAGATGTTGCGCATCTTCCCCTAGCACCCCGTTGTCTGCCTCCACGACGTCCTCTAACCATGATTACCTGCACGCACACAAGTCAACCCAATTAGCAACAGTATAATCAAATCATAACAACAAAAGTTGTAGCGATCCCAAGTCACGGGTTGAACCTGGCTCTGATACCATATGTAACGACCTCCTCGTTACGCCGACAAACCTCTTATAACAAGTGCAATTTTTTTTGTGTGTGTGCATGTGTACAAGGGTAACAACGCATTATACTCTGCGCCGCCACATGACAACGCATCAGGACGCATGCAACTATGATATCAACATAAAGATCTAAGACGCACATCAATATCTGCCAGTAAAGAACAACAATCAACTGACCAAATAAGAAGACTGACTACCCACCCATCCTACCCTGCAATGGTTAGGACCTCCAAGACACATAAGCAACGCTCAAACCCAGGTTCCCATCGATTTTAACCATTTAAGGTCTCAGGGCTGGCGACTGTTCTGAGGAACATGGAGGTGTCTACATCCTGCCCGACACTAGCAGACCCAGCTTACAATCTAAGGACATTTGTACTAACAACCCCACGCACCCCAGACAAATGCACATAATTAAAATCTATATCAACGGACTTATCAATATTCTTGATACGTGTAAGGTTTTCAATCAAGAATTACATAAGGAAATCAACACGAGGGATTTTTCAATATTAAGCGGCACGCCCTCAAGGAAATGAAAATTAAGACACACATTTCCAAGTCACTTTCATAACCCTACTGATGGGAGGAACTTCTAATAAACACTGCAACTTGAGTACCACTACTAATAAGTGTATATGGCAGTTACGACATGAAAACCATTAATAAAAAAAGGGATAGCAATTAATTAAGAAATTTTTGTTTTTCTTTATTTTATCCCTTTTTCTTTTCTTTAATGCAATAAGCAAAAATGTCTAGTTTTAAGAAATGAATAATAAAACAAATTCATTGATGTCATTAGTAAAACAGATATTAGATTTATATAACATCTATTTTCTTTTAAAAACTTGATCTCAAATAGTAAGAGAACCATTATTATATTTAAAATTTTATTGCATCAACCATACATTTATTATGATAATACACTTATATATTGTCAAATCCTCATTTCCATCTATATCTTCACATCAGGAACCCGACCGACAACTGCCCCTTTCAACACTTGGCCAAATATCTCATCACGGCGTCCTAACTTAGCGCTATCGCATTCTTATCCCGTGTGTTCCGTTATATGCATCTTACACCCAACACTTCTGTCATATACATTTTATACCCAACAATTCTATGATAAAATATAAATATAGAAGACGGAAAAGAAGGGTTAATATATTCACATCTATGAAAGATATCCCATTTGCTCGCAAGATCTTTTATGCATGTTTCTGGAGAAGTTATATACTTATTTCATATACTTGGAAAGAAGTGCTAAGGTGGTGGGCACAAGAATACCCATGGAAAGCGGTCGGACGGGCTTCAAAATAGGGTGGCAAGGGTTCTTGAGGAGATGTAAGGCCCCGACTGTCAAATTGTATATATCGGAACATTCCAATGAAAAATGTGTAACACGAAGAGGGTGTTCGTGCCATCCTCAATTCAAATTCATTCTTCTTTCACCAATGACAACTAAGTGCACAACTTTGTTTATTGGCATTAACAAGCAAATAACGTATTCAACAACGATTTACGTGAGCCCGACCGACCCTCGGGTTGGGGATTGGTCCTATATCGTCACATCATGAGCTTGATCGACCGCAGTTCCTTTCAACACTTAGCCAATTATCTCTTTGTGGGGTCGCGACTTAGCGTTATCGAATTTTTATGCCCCCTGTTCTGTGATATACGTATTCAATAGCGATTTACGAGAGTCTATTCGACCCTTGGGTTGGCGCTATTATAAATCTTGCACCCAAAACTTCCATCATCTATAAGTGTGTGATATACATCTTGCACCCAAAACTTCTATACTCTACAATTCGTCATGACTTAGCACTATCGATTTCTTATGCCCTCTTGTTCTGTGATATACATATTGCACACAACACTTCTGTGATATACATTTTGCACCAAACACTTCCTTCATTTACAATTCGACCCAGATTCACAAAAATTTCAAACCATTTATCACTCCCTTCAATCCTCGCTACATTTCCGCCCTTTCCAATGCACATTTGTTATGCTTTTACTATCGACTTTTACTATTGACAACTCAACATACAGGTTCACGCACTGGCATTATGCTTACTAGTAAAATCTCAACTCACGTGTTCGAAAGAGATTGGCACTGCTTTGCTTACTCACAACTCGCCATACAAGTTTTCTTAACAATATTACTCCACTCTTCCCATTTTCCAAAATTTACCTTGTAAGCTACTTTGCAGGGACTACGCTGCCACGCAACACTTGTTCAATATTGAACTACAAAGTATATAACACACATGTCCCAACACCTACAATAACATAGAAATTTCTTTGAAAACTTTCACAACATGAATTCATATTCTGAATGGTCATGCTTCCAAAAAGTTTCTCCCTTGAAAATGCATCAGATAAGGATTTTCTTCCTAGAACATAATGACCATTGGAAATGGTATAAATATAGAAAACACACAAATGAAGATAAGGATTTTCCTCTTGGGATGCAATGACCATTGAGAACCATATAAATATGGGATGGATGGTAGAAAATGCAACTATAAAAAAAAGGCAGATAAAAGCTATCTTAGCAGTGACTTCTTCTATCTTTCAGAAAAATGTAAGAATACATGACAATGTATAAGTATGCTTTGAATGAATGTTGAACTCATAACTCACTGCTTATTAAACCGATGCTCTAACCAATTGAGCTATTCAAGTAACCCAATGCAACCCAATGCAATGTATTTTAAGGTTGGGAATTGTAACAACACAATCTAATTAATCTAACGAGCTACCCATTGAGCTATTCAAGCAGCCTAATGCAACATGTTTTAAGGTTGGGAATTGTAACAACATGATCCAATTAGTATAAACAACGACCCACTTATTATCCGAACCAGACGTGGATCGAACTCGACACCTTCTTTATGTTCAATGATCATCACGGATCCCAAAATGAATCATCTATAAAATGCGGTGAGCGTGGATCGAACACGCGACCTTCAGATCTTCAGTCTGACGCTCTCCCAACTGAGCTATCCCCGCACAATGAGTAAATTTCATAGGTGCGAAATCACTTGTTTACAATTAAATACATAAGCAGATAATGAATATCTTGTAATAGGTTTATCCATACTCTTTGTTATGTTTAATTTTTTTCCCAGGCAATGGGGTTCGTGCTTTGAAACAACACTGAACAATTTCAAAAGCCAAGTTATAAATAACAATCTGGATTTGAAAATAAGAAAAACCGTAAAGCGTGGACGGCAGGATTCGAACCTGCGCGGGCAAAGCCCACATGATTTCTAGTCATGCCCGATAACCACTCCGGCACGTCCACCTTAATGCTTTTTCGAACCTGCGGAATTAATCTGGATGGGATTATTTTTGTCATGCCCGATAACCACTCTGGCACGTCCACCTTGATGCCCCAGTTTTGTCAATTGGGCTCATACGAACAAAATTAATCAACAGTTATAATAGGCCTCTAGTTAGTGGATATACCATCTGTTTCTATCTAACCGGCTAAGCGGATGGACAGGGTGTTTTTGGAGTTTTGCAAATAGAATAGGGATTAAATAGGTTTTAGTAGTCAAATGACTGCATTCAGCGGTTTCTTCTCTCACAAATAAGAAATTTCATACACTAATTTAGTGTCTGGTTTAGTCGTGACCTTAAAGATATTTTATGTATATTGAATCCGAGTGCCCTCAAAGTTTTTCAGCATATTGAATCCATTTATGCATTCAGAAATGAGTTCTGAACAACAAAAACTAGTAATTCATATAAATTTATATCGCAAAATTCCGACGAAAAAAATCATTTTGTAAAACAGCGAACCAACACCTTTTATATTACCTTGTTTATATTATCATTATTTTCCATAAAATTGTAAAAGAAATAGGAAATATATTATCATTATTTTGTCATAAAATTGTAAAAAGAATGGGGAATTGAGTCAGTTGTTATTGTTTGTGTTTTACTTGACCATGTTATTTATAGACCCATCTAATGCCCATTCTAGATTAATTAATGAAAGTTAGAGTTTATTTGTTTCCAATATACTCATATGTTATGTGAATGAATTTGTTAAAAAAAAATGGAAACACAACCATGAAAGGTATTCGACCACCTTGATATGAGCAGAATGTGTTATAAAAAAAATAGAACATAAATATAACTTATAAGTATTTTTATAGTTTCACCAATTCACCTTGGATGGACCTTTCTACCCAAGGTTTCTTTACTTGTGATACTTGGGATTCTATATATAATAATTGAAAATGTAGAACCAAAAATATATCTACAACTAAGATTGAAAGTTATATGTACATGCTTGCATAAGGAACAATTAAAATAAAAATGACTTTCATTTGAAATATGAAATTGATTTCTTAAGCCTAAAATAAATTGTGTACTTTCAAAAATAAAATGAAAGAGGTTTCACATCAACTCTTGAAGTGAATAATACTCTATATTCCATCAATTTGTGTTGTATCTCAGAGACAGTCCACCTTTATTTTCATAAAAGAAGTGATGTGAAATTGATTTCTTAAGCCTAAAACAAATTGTGTAGTTTCAAAAATGAAATGAAAGAGGTTTTATAATTGAAGTAACACATCAATTCTTGAAGTGAATAATACTCTATATTTCCATTAATTTGTGTTATATCTTAGAGATACCCCACCCTTATTCTAATAAAAGAAGTGATTTCAGTTTATAATTTCCACACAGATAAAGGCAACTCATGGTCCCTTTTGATCATCCAAAAGAAGTCAACGAGGACAGGATCCTATTGAGAACAACTTATATGACCATAAGGGAAGCTTCTAACATAACGGATTGTAGGAGTAGAAGTAATAAAGTGGTAAGAAAGAGAACCATTGCAAAGTTGTAGGAGGACAATTTACCTAATCTTATCTACAACCTCCACACACCTTTATGCTATTGGTCCATGGTTTTCAATGGAGATGGTTGAGAAGACTACCATTGGCAAGACAATCATTCAAAGAGAAAGACAACTAGGTTCCACATTGTTGATACAACACTAGATGGTAGGTAGGTGTGTTTCCTCATCACTAGTAGAGCCTTTGAAGGACATAATACTAACAATCCAATCTTGGAACACCATGTGGAATGTCACAGAATGCAAACATGTAGAAGAGTGTGTAGGGACCATTCATCGGAATGGAGGATGTAGGTTGAAGATGTGCATTGCTAACTAATAAATTCTTCAACACCAAGCCAAGATGCGTAGGCCATTCAATTAGTGTAGATCAATGAACTATATCCACCCTCTTAGCATCATTTAGTCCATTTGAAAAATCAATATCAAATTGAAGATTGACATGTGGCATAGGTTCCCCCCTTTCATTTAAGATGGAAGAGAATCACCAAACCAATGAAATAATGATACTTAACTAATGACTTATGAACCGAGGACCAATTCGAGTTATGGGGTATGAGATATCAGGGAACATTGAAACCATGTGAATGAGGATTTTGTGGTGCATTTTGTTTGCCCATGTTCAAAAGGAAGGTCCACATGGAAAGGAAATTCCAAATCAATCTTATATGGGAAATGGGGGTAAATATTCCAATAGGTGAGAAGGGAAGTCACCAAAAGAGAATCAAGAACTTAAGAAAAGAATCGAATAAAATGGAGTTCATAGAAATAGAAAATCTCAATTTTCACCACTAATTAGAGGACAAAAAGGACTGCTAACCACATAAGAAGTTATGAACAAAATTAGGTGAGACAAACTAGGCTCAAAACAATTAAGGCTCATACACATCAAGAAAGGAATGGTCAATAAACCCACTAATGGGAGCCTCCTCTAGTGAAACATGGGAAATGTTGTAATCAAAATGAAAATACTCTCAATTGAACCTTGGTGAGAAAAGGGGTTGCATGGAGATCTCATGAATCAAAATTGTCAACGAAAACATGGAAGAAAGAATTGATGGTGGAGTTCACACATGAGAAGGGAAATTCATAAAAGAATAGATATGAGAGGTACTCTTCAATTTTTGTAGGTCTAGGAGAGCAAAGGGAAATTTAGATATCAAGGAAAAAACATCCTACCCACGTCTAGAACAAAGGACTCATCACTCTTGTATATGGGTTTGTTATTCTCCACTCATGCATTTATCTTCTTGTATTAGTCATGTGTCTTCTCTTCCGTGCATCTTTGAGTTATAAAGATCATTAAAATGCTTGGGGGGGATTATCAACAACATTTACTGGAGATTTCTATTTTGGTTTCTTATGGTTTTGCATTTGGAAGAAGGTTTATTGAGATCTGTTAATGGTAGCATTTATGTTTTTCCTCTATATGAGGTTCATAAAGGAGGAATGGATATTGATGTTTATTGATAGTTTAATGGATATTTCCAAGCCATTTTTTTCTACCAATGGTTTTTATGACTCTTTAATATGGTTGAATTATTGGATTTCCTAGTAGTGAATCCTAATATTTTCAAACCGATGAATGAATGGTACTTCCAACACTCCTAGGGATTCATAGATATCAATTTACTAATATGTGTGTGTGTGTGTGTGTGTGTGTGTGTGTGTGTGAGGATTCAATGTTAGCTTCGTCATGATTTTATGCAATTTGTGTGTGGGTAGAATCGTGAATCTAGGTAACACTTTCATGAGAATCGAGTCACGAAAATTTCAAATGACATGTTTTCGTCCAAACTCTTAAATTTTTCGATCGAAAACTAGTTCGGCAGAACACTTTTTTCGGCCGAAAGTTAAATCTAACGGAAACCCTAAAAATATAACATAAATTTTAAATATAACACAATTTTTTGTGAAAACTAACTTCCTGCTGAAAATATATGTTTCCATCATCCTCAGAATGGGGTTCCCACCATTTATTGGGGTATGCTCTTATTTGTAGCACTCATTGCTAGATTTATTTTAGGGGTTTGTAATTTTTACATAGTTTTCTATTTTACATTGCAAAAACTAAAATGTGGTAATTAATTCCTAGTATTAAGACTAAGTTAAAAGAAAAAAGGAAATGAAACTCAATGCTAGATAAATCCAAAATTAGGACCAGTCAATGTAATATCCCAAGATTGAGCCCCAGTTGTAATTGTGAATGTAAATATGTTTTGTAGGCTGGTAAGCCAAGTGATTATAAGCTATGAGGCTTATGTGATGAATAGGCCAGAGAGCCTAGATGTTGAAGGCCAATGAGCCTATTTTTGTATATGTAAATACTCATATCATTAATATAAATACATCATTTCATGTAGACCGACCACGATAAAAGAGAATGGGGGACTAAAATCCACTAGGTAGGGAAAGGGAAGAGGCTCAGAGGCTAGGAAAAAGGGCTAATCTTGAGGGCTTATCTCTAAGGGAATATTATTATATATTTCCTAAAAGACTAAGGTTTGGGAAATAACTCATGTTATCTTAAGTTCCTTTGGGAAAAGGAATGAACTCCAAGTGGAGAGGAACGAGCTCCAAGAGAGCCATGTGTCAATCTTGGCACATGTAGTAATATGTGGGGAAATTGATTCGTTTTGGGGTGTCTCTTCCATTATTTCCATGCTTACCATGCACTCACGCAGGCATGCAGGGAGCCATTACCTCCATTGTTGACCTCTGATCATGGATGCACCTCTGAAACCTGCAAACATTTGAGATATCACGTACTTTTCCTGTGAATCACAATGCACTATACTTTTTATGAATCTGTATCATGCCTTAACGGTTGGTTGTTGCTACCAACACATTTCCTTGGTTGAGCATGGCTTGTTGCCATATTTTGTGTCCTTACCCATTTTCGGTTGTTTCCTTCACCTGAGCCTGTTGTTGGTTGACTAGGAGCAAGAGTGAAGAGGTAGGTTGTTAGGCCCATGGATTGAAGAAGCAGATTGTCAGGCCCGTGAAAAACTCTCTCTAGATGAGAGAGGTTGTAACTCTCTCTAGATGAGAGAGGTTGTTGGGGAAGTGATTTTTCTAGAGGGAGCTCAACTGAAGCTATAGTGCTCTGAGAATTCCTGTCTTACCTGTTGTTGAAGCCCTAGAAGGGAAGTGGGGAAATTGAATGACTGTTGAGCAGAGAAGGGGCACACTTCCTAGGGTGGAGCATGCATGTGGGGAATGAAAGGTTGTAGGTTGTTAGTGTGGGTTGTCTCCTTGGACGAAATCCTTCATGTTGACTATGCAACTTCTTATTGTCTCAGCCTAGCCCAGGAATCCCTTTACCTGGGTGGAGTTTAGTCCCGGCTCGGGGGTGACCCACTGCTGAGAGTGATGAGCAGCATGGTCTAAGGATGGGAGGTTCGTGAAAGGTCTGCACGTAGTTGGTGGTCATCTATAAAAAGATAATTACCATTTATATGTTCATTTACATGTTTTGTATGTGTACATGTTTATATTGAGGATTATTTCTTGTATATGTTGTATGTGTAGGCTTACTGTTATTTCGCATTAATTTGTGTATTTGCATAATGTAATTGTCTGTTAAGTTTTATATGTATGATGTTCCGCAAGATTTTTGTGGGGCATATCCCAACATGTATATGGTTGGGTATGCTACAAAATTAGTATCAGAACTTAGAAAGAGTGGTTCTACGAGGTAGCACGACCCGATCTGAGTGGTCAGGGGTGTTATAAAATGGTATCAGAGCTCTAGATTTCAACATCGAGCCTAGATGGGCCGTATAATTGGAAATTGAAGAAAAATTTCATAATGAATTGTTGTCTAAATGGAAACAATTCGAATTTCAGAGCATTCATGAGTGCCAGGAGGGCACTGAGGGAACACCTTGATTGTGTTCAGAGGCTCTGGAAGGTGACAATTTTTGCACATCAAATGTGAATGATAGGTGGGGAAAGCCATCTGCAATACATGATAATGCATGAACCATAGGTTCATATGGATATGCAAAGCATGGGAATAAGGAAGGTTTTATGGAATATGAAAGAGTTTGGACCTGATATCAAGAAGGAACAGAGGAACTTGAGGACATAATGTTACATCAAGAATATTCCACAAGAGGATCGAAGGTCAAGATTAAAGAATGTTAAGATAAATAAGTACATAGTGGGAAGACCTAATCTATATAGATTGATATATCAAGATGTTATTTTTCTGATAAAGAAAGATAGAGTGTATACATGGAGTGAGTGAAAACATCTCCAAAGATCAGTCGTACAATTTTGAGATGGCACCCCCATTTTTTTCTATTAGAGTGCATAGTGGAAGTATGGTATGAAGGGCATCATTATGAAATGATAGAATTCGATTATGCATGTTAGATTGAAACCAAATGGGTCAAGACAGAAGAAAGTAATAATTCTTCACGCAAATCCAAGTGTTGATATAATCAATCAAGAAAAGGATAAATCAATTGCTTCAAGAAAGAAATTGGTGCTAAATATCCAAGGTTACTCTGAGAACATGACTGGAAATATAATTAGGTCATGTAGGAGTTGGATCGGAGGTATCCAAGTAATAAAGGAATGTTGGAAATTAATATCAGCATAATATGTGGTTGCAAGTATGCAAAGTAGAGAAGGAAAGATTCTTGGATGGATTCAAGTCCTTGAACATCCTAAGATAATGGAAGAAGAGATCATGAGGTAGATATCAAGCTAATAGGAATTCATGACGACACTCCAGGAGGGACAACAAGAATAGAAGAGGATTGTTGATGCATTCCAAAGGTGTCGAAGGTATTTCCACAATAGCATGGAGATATCAAGTTGAGAATAACTTAAAAGTGAAATGAATTTCTAAAGAGAAATCAATAAGGAACCATCAAGAACAAAATGGTTCTACGCATGGTTTTAAATGCAAAAAGAGATGGTGCCTGCCAAGAATCCATCTCAAGTGGCATAGATCCATGAGTAACATTCCTAGGGGGTGGAAGTATCACTTGAAATTACGATGGTAAATTAAAAACAATATTAAGTATTTTTAATTATTTCTATGCAACTAACAAAGGAGGCATATGTGCATCCTTACAGTATGCTAGAGATTGGCTATGCAAGTCAAGTTTGAGGCTAGTTGGAAAAGAGAAGAGAAGGGTACAAGAAAACTCAAATACTAAAGTATTCAGTCAGGAAGGGGCTGAAGTAGTTTCGCCTGAAAAGTAATTGGATGTTGAAGACCCAAAGTCGAATTGTAATTCGTCCATGCATGATTTGGATTAGTTGGATCCATGAAATAAATGAATGATGAAGGTTAATATCAACATTAGTATTTGGTTGGAAATTAAAAGGTAGACAAGAGTGATTTGGCTAGAAAGTACTCATCATGTACAATGATTACAGTGAGAGCACAAGAAGATTCAGGAATCTAGGAAGAATTGAAGACCTCTGGGATCAACAAAGAAAAGTGATACTGGAAGAAAGAGGTTGATGTGATTACTGTAGGAACAATTATGTTATGGCTTGTTGGACAATCATACACAGAAATGGATAATTATTGCATGTTTGCAAGTGTTGTTGATGATGTTGTTGCGTATGGAAGGAAGCAACAAAAAGATGGAATGTTGACTATAATACCGATAAAGAGGCATGAGAGCTTCTACTGTCATCAGCTAATCAAGTAACATCGAATTTATTTAATGGCAACTATGCAAGTAATTTTCTCTTTGGAAATTATGTTGCATAATTGTCGAAGGGCAATTTAGGTGAGAATTTCCCTAGATAAAATTTTATAATACATAGTATGGTATTATTTAAATGCATTAACATGAATAAGATACCACTAGGTATGGTAAAGGCTAGAGGCTTGTTATAGTTATCAAAGCTTCTTAACTTTTGAATGCACACACTGACATAGTAGCATGTCATGTTAATTTGTTTATGAGGTAATAACAAAAGAAATAAAAGATAAGAATGTGTTATAGGAATGGATGTCAGGAAAGTTAGTCATGTATGATACCAGGACATGGTTGGATATGGAAAAGTATGGATATATAAAGGTTATGTACCACACAAATACCCAATGATCTTCCTACCTTTAAATAAAACTTGGATTGCAACCTTTTTGCTAACACTAATGCACACCACAAAATTATATTCTTGGTGTAGTGTTCAGGTCAAAAAGGAAGGCATACACATAATCAAGAAGACAATGGGAAGTGTGTAGATAATGTGTCAAGACATTGGCTAGATTTCCAATTTATGGATGGTGAGATACATGACTTAGATAAAGATCATTATGAAAATCAATGCAAAGGTGCATTGAATAGATATGCATTGAGAGTTGCACTCATGCCTAGTAAGTGGTAGAGTTGCACTCATACATGATAGAATTGTATACTTAAATTCATTTGTTGAATGTGTTTTGTGAGTGCTTGCAAATATATTATTGCATGGAAATAATTATACTAACAGCTAAAATGTTGCCAACTCATGGAGTTGAGAACATTTAAGGAGTTGTTAGACATTGCAACAAGAAATTTGCAAGTCAATTAGTCACATGAGCATTGACTACAGCAAATTTTATGTTCATAAAAAGAAGTGATGAACTTACTGATATTAATTATGAACAAGTGTATGCATAGAATAATAATTCATTCTATCTAATAAATTGTTTTGTAGTTGTGATTGAATTGTTAGTTATAGACAATTCTGAGAATACTTCATAAGGTTTTTGTACATATTGCAATGAGAGTATGATGTACATGAAATACTGACAATTTGTTGGTTGAATGAAAGATAGAAGCATTGCAGGAAAAATGGTATTCAACGTGATGCTTGTTGAAAGCCAGAAGGAAGACCGCAACCTATTATTGCAACAAGAAGGAAAAAAATTATGAAATAGAATTTCATATTTTGTGGAAAAGTTGAATTACTTATGAAATAAGTTTGAGTTCTAAATGAATTATTTTGTGTTCTCTCATGATAATTGCATGTGTGTGATGCAGATGAGATAATATTGATAAAGTTGGAATGTTGGGAAAGAACAACTATCGTTGAGGACACTAAAGCCCTATAATTGTAGAAACTTGGTGGGGTTCTAGTAATGGGTTAGCGCTCTCCTTGTGTGTGAAAGCCTTGGCAAGATGGATTGTTGAAGGACTGTGTAGCAATGAAGGGATGCTTGAGCCTGGAAGGGTGAGTGCAACGAGGAAGAGGCAACTCAAAGATGCTTATGGCATGGCAGATGCCATAAGGAGGGTGTGTCAAATGGAACATTCAGATGAATTATTTCTGAAACCATCTCTATGGAATAAAGAAAATGACTTCCAACTATAATATGAATACATAAAATGGTGCTTGAAAGCAGAGCACCAGGTGGATAAAAAGATTCCAATAGCAAAAGATTGGAGCTTTTTCAAGAATTTTGAATTGTACATGGTATATAATGCACTGAGGACAGTGCATAAATAAGAGGAGGGGATTGTAATATCCCAAGACCGAGCCCCAGTTGTAAATGTGAATGTAAATATGTTTTGTAGGCTAGTGAACCAAGTGATTATAAGCTAGGAGGCTTATGTGATGATTAGGCTAGAGAGCCTAGATGCTAAAGGCCAATGAGCCAATTATTGTATATGTGAATACTCATATCATTAATATGAATACATCGTTGCGTGTAGATTGATCACGATAAAATAGAATGGGGTACTAAGCTCCACTAGGTAGGGATATGATAATAGTTTGATAGCCATGATCAGATCTGTACCAAATAACTGATAATAGTTTGATAACATTAAATTAATTTGGTTTCTTTTTGTTTCACAGGTTTCTATTATCAGTTATTTGGTACGGATCTGATCATGGCTTGATTTTATTATCTAAATATGTTCAAGATGATTGATCCAAAAATATTATTGGATTGTTGCAAATAATTTATGAGCAACAACATATAAGATTTGGAAATGCGTTCAAGAACAGAAAGATGAATTTGCGGGACTAATTGCAGCCAAACCGTAAGGAATATGAAGAAACGGTTGAAAACCCATCTGCAGAATGGACCCATTTAGCTTACTTACGCGTTTTTTCCTAAACAAATGCAGGATTTGAGAGATATTGTTGTCTCTTTACAAGGAAAATTTCAGGTGGTGGAAATTATTAGTGACACCCAGACGGTTCATTCATGGCATAAATATATGAGAAAGTTTAGATCCCGGGGGATCCAAGAAATTGAGAAGAGGATTTAGATCCTTTATTTTTTGTATATTATTTATTTTGTAAACTTTTTCTTTTCAAATGGAGTAACATATAATTGAAATTTTGGGAGAATGGACGAGTATTTTCGAAGAAGAATATGAAATTCTAGATTTCTTAATGGCTTTTGTCCTCTGAGTAAAATGGTTTTATTTTCATTATAATATCTTCATATTCTTTGAGTAATTGATTATGCATTGATTTAAATTAGTTTTAGTTTGTTTTATCAATACATGGTTAATTGCTATCATTTATGTATTAATTTTTTCAATCTTTAAGAGTATTATCCCAAAAATTTCTCCCTGGACCTTATGATGAACATATTTTGTTGAAATTATATGAGAAAACAGTGTACTCTTTGGCTTTCGACCTATGTAGACCGTGTAGTGTTTTTTCATTGTCTTCTCATTTAATTTCTTGATATGAAATGTTATCTGTGTCGAATTAGCTTTAGTCTTTTCTCCACATAATATTTTATATCATGCTTTTCTTTATGGTGTTCATTCTCTTTTGGTCTAGTTTATATCTTTGATTGGTCATCTATTTAAACATTCTGAGTTTACATCTGATGCTAGATAGTTGGTAACACCATTACCGAGGATTGAGATTTATTTCATTCTCATTTATTGGACATTTCAAGGTCACATGATATATAATTATTTGTCTTTCTGTCGTCATAAAATCGCTCTGAGACACTTCCTTGAATTTCTTCAAGAAGTATTATGCTTTTTTTTGTCATAGGTTTTCACTTGAGCTCACACAAAAGCAGAGCGACGATTTTAGTTTATTATTGTTGATCAACTAGAGGTTAGTTAGTGTATTATTTATTTAATTTGTTGATTTGTGAATGAAGAGTCATTACATCATTCAAACGTCAATCTACTTTGTCTATTTTCGTTATATCATTTACAATCTTCATTCATTGTTCATTTAGAGTACTAGAATAATTTTGTGTGTTTTTAATCTTGTTTAGATCCATTATCTTAAAACAATTATTTTCACAAGGCTTTGTTCAAACCTTGTAAACTGTATACAACCATTGTATATAAACATTGTTAGTTAAGCATTTGTAATTAAAGTATTGATTGTTAGAGTAGTATCTTTAGTTAGTTCACATCTTTTAATTTGTTTTAGGATCTTAGTTGGCTAACGAAGCCATAAAACCTGTCAGGTTAGATCATACCAAAGGGATTGGGTTAAATAGACAACCACAATCTAGATCTATCCTTCCC
The DNA here is from genome assembly GCA_032191745.1 of Picea mariana. Taxonomy (NCBI): domain Eukaryota; kingdom Viridiplantae; phylum Streptophyta; class Pinopsida; order Pinales; family Pinaceae; genus Picea; species Picea mariana. The sequence goes on from JASDQU010880720.1 coordinate 21,639, forward strand.
GTTGACAGTGTGTCATAAATGCCCATCAACAAATGGCACTAGAAGGAGGGCCGAGGTAAATTTAATGATTAGATGTTTTACCCCTCAGCTTGTCATAATTCCATATTTATAAATTCTTCTTTTGTGTCATCTTGAAATGCACTAGAAGGCAGGCCAGACTGACAAGCTGGCCTTGCAAAATTCTTTGTTTTGAATGTATTTAATTCCCCATGGCTCCCAAAATCACTGTGTTGAAACATGCTTTCCACTTCTCATTACCCAATATTTCCAACAAGACAGTCTCTCGCTTTTCCAAACCCACCTTTGATGGTGGGGGGGATGTATCTGCAAAAGATCATCTTAACAAGTTTTGGTGTAAATACATCAAGCATGATATTTCTGATTTAAAGGTTTTATGCATATTGTTCGCTTTTACTTTTAGGGGTCAGATTAAACATTGGTTTGAGTCTTTTCCAACATATCACATTATTGATAGGTTTCTATTTGTAGAGGAATTTTAAGATGCTTTTGAAATCTATGATTGCAATCAATTATGTGAAGAATTTCATGATTTAATAATCAATGACAATTCATCTCCAGAGGTATTTTTAACAATCATCCATCATGTTCTCTGTAAGTTTCAATTTGATGACATGTCATTTGTACTAAATCTCTTCTCTGATGTTTGTGCCTTTTTCATCCAACCATTTTCAATCACTAATGATGAATCAGTTACAAATCCTATCACTCAATTGCGAGAAGAATTTTGTTTGCAAGATGAGAGGAATCCATCCGAAAATTTTGAACAAGCAAGGGAGGTAGAATCTATTGAAAAGGTTCTTACTGACAATCAAAGTGGTTTTTCCTCTGAATCATTGTATATTCAGTCCTCGACCATCATGGAAGAAGATTTGATGTTGGGTCAAGGTGAATGTCCATATTCTTCTAACTCTTGCTCTAATCAGTACTTAAATTCAATTATTGAAGAACACTTAGATGATGAAAATGATCTTAAGTATTCTAACATTCCTATGAAATTGATTAGAGATGCAAATCTGCGATTTGAAGAATAAACCTTAAACCTTCATCCACAAATCATACCTTATCCACAAGAAATATTAGATGTTTTTCATGAAAGTTTTGAATTGTCTATCATACATGAGGCAAATTTAGATGATCATATTATGTTGAAGGATTTATCACCAAAACATAGTGAAAGTTTTAAGGAAAGTAAAGAGGAATGTCTTGAGAATACCATTGTTAAATATCATAGCTCAAGAGATTATTTTCATGTGCTCATTTCTGATTCCTTTTACTCTTTATATCCCAATCTCTTATTAGATTCTGGTGGACATGATACTTTACCCACAATATCTTACTCTTTTCCATCACAATCAGATCTTTTTGATATGCCAAAATTTGGTGAAATTAATTCAGAACATAACATTTATGAAGTCGGATTTGACGCTCTTTCACTTTCATCACTCACATGGGAAAAAAAACATGTTGCAAGATGATTTTACGCTATTTATTTTTTAAAAAGACAATGCACTCATTCTTATGGAGATCAAATATTCTACGTTGCATATTCATTCTTTAATTAGTTCAAATTTTAATAATTATGCTTCACGTTTTGAAACGATCCATTTCATCAAAGGAAGTCTTCAAACCAATAATCTAATTGATGTCATGAATCCTCTTAGGATGTGTTCCCCGTTGACAAATCTAGTTCATCGAAGTCAGAGTTTGCATCCTAATTTTTATGATGGGATTTTAGAATGGCTTGAAGATTCGTATCTAAAAAATCTTCATAATAAAGATAAAGTTGTGCTTGCTTTGTTTCTACCTAAATATCTAGGAAGTAAGCATGACATGATTTTTTTAGATCTTCCATGTGAAGAAATTGATGAACACTTGGAGAATTGTTAGGAGGATGGGGTACTTCGGCCTTGGTTGATGGTTATGTCAGTTCCTCATAATATTGACAAGTTTTCCAAACTTACTTACATTCTTCCATGCCATTATGACCCATATCACGACAAGATTGAAAAATGGCTGGAGGATTCATACATCAAGAAGTTTCAAAATAATGGTAAGGTCGTGCTTGCTTTGTTTTTAACTGAATATATAGGAGGTAAGCATAACATATTTCTTTCATATCTGCAAATAATTCTTTTATTCTGATTTTCGAATTTCTATGCCTTGCAGGATTGAAGATGCTCTTGTGGATGCACTGGAAATATGATTTTACTTAGCATTTTGATCTATGTAGAAGTTAGAGTATATGTAGGAATAGATTCATTTTGGGTTTTTCTTGCCTTTTCATTTTTTTTTCCTTTGAATAATGCAGTTATGAAAGAACGTGGCTATGAAAAGAGAACCATCATCTGAATGTTGTAAGGGAAGTCTTCTTTCAATTCCTTTCTTTTTCATTTTTCCAGTTGTCTTGATTAAATGTTTTTTTTCAAAACTTGACAGCATCTTGCAATGATTTCATATATTATGAAGCATTAATAAAGAGAGTAGGGAATTGGTCTTAGTTTTACCCTAACAAACATAGCTTACCACTGCATGTAATTGCACTCATCTTGGTTAAGGATTTTTCTGTGACTTTTAATAATAATGCTTGGTCAAAGTAACACCTTATGCATCACTATCTTAAGAAAAAATCTTGCTCACACATGAGATTTTATATGATTTAGTTCTTCCTTTATTTTACAGTGGGATGCTAGTAGATCCCAAAGATCAGGTTTATCTTTGGCCAAAATTGTTTATGAAAGTGTGCTTTTGCTATTTCGATTTTGTTTTTTTTATGCACTTTTGATTTTGAATCCCATTAATAAAATTTGATTTGGTTTGATGTATGTTTTTTTTTTCTTTGATTGTTTTGAATGAGTTTTCTTCTTGTCTGTCTTTTTGAATCAATATATTTTTGATCAAAGAGTGATTTTCGAAGGAATCATTCATTTTAAGACTTGTGTTTTTCAAGCAATTTGAAATAGTTTAAAGAGGTCCTGATATTAAGATATAGCTCAAACAATTGATTTTTTAAGTCAATTGTCACTTTCGTTTTGTCCTCAAATTTTCTTTGCCAGAGTATTACACCAGAGATGTAGTTTAAATCTTTGAAAATTACAATGATATTTAAACTTTTTACGTCATCCATATTCTTAAGGAACCACTTTTAAGTGCTTCCCCATTCTCTAGATGATTTCTTAAATGAAATCTAAAATCTCTAAGCCATGATAAAACTTCCAGTTTTGAAAGCAAATAAATAACATGATCAACTATTCACATGTATTGCAATTAACCTCCAGTATCACCCCACTCTCTTTGTCATCAATGAATCTATAATTGTATTAGTATTTAAAAGTGGCATAAAAGGGTTGAAATAACTTAAGTGTGGGAAGTGTGTGTAAACCCGTCAGGGTATTGAACAGGCTCACTGGCAGTGGGTAAATGCACACATGATACCAAGACAACTTTGTCGGGGTACTGAACAGGCTTGCTGGCAGCGAAGCAATCTCGGGTCGAGAGTTAGCATGTATATTATTTTAAATTAACTTTTATAGAAGTATACATCATGTGGAGACAACTATTGGATGGGATTAAAGCATTTGAGTGGGTTAAATGACATCCATGTCGAAGCTATGGACTCATGCTGGCAACAATGGCTCTGTCAATGGTATTGAAGTCTTTTTATAAACATCGTGACTCTTTGATTAAGACATCCTTTCAGGTTATATTCCCCTGCAAAGAAAATTCTATTGTCTGGTTATAACATTGAACTTATCCTAATATTATATGGTCTCAAAGTGAATTTATTTCAGGGAGCTTAAATCATTTTCAATTCTTATTCTTTTCTTCCTGAGATAAAAGATTACTAGATCAGAGATAACTTCTTCACCCAGTGAGTCTCCATTTGTTGGGCCCCAACAACCCCCTTTTTTATTTTTAATCAAAATCTAGGGTCCCTCGAAATTTTACTTGGATTCTTCATTTTTTTTTCCTTTGACTTGATTGGATTGGTATTGGTTTGCTTTGTTTCGAGGTTGGTTTGAGTTTATATTATTTTCTTTTGTTTAGTTTTAATTTCATGAAATTCAAATGCCTTTTTGTTTTTCTTTCTACAAAGTTTTGATTTTGATCGACGAGCTTCATAATTTGGGAGTTTGTTATTACCTCTTCCTTATTGAATTTATCTGCTATGAGAATGGCTTGGTTGAAGACATGGATTAATAACAATGATTTTACAGGAAGAACGTTTATTGCGACACATCTTTTCTATGACATTTGTTCACATTTGATCAAATTTGAATGAGGGAGATATGAACATAGAAATCTTAATTTAAACGAAAAACATTAATTTTTATCAACTGTTTATTTTCGTTTGAATTATGATTATGTTTTCGTCTTTTGTTCATTACCAATCATTTTCACAAAATCATTTGGTAGGTTTAATTAATTAAATTATTTTGTCAGTTTGCATCTCATTTCAAAATAAAAATTAAAAAATTAAAAAAAGGGAATTATCTATCATTTGTTTGATTTTGTGAAAACCCAAAATTAATATTTTTCTCCTCTCCATCAACTTGAAGCTTCTAGAATTTTAAAATCATATTTGAAAGGAAAATATAAACAATATTTGTTTAGAACTTATAGTTAGTTTAAATTCATTTTAATTGTATTGTTCTAGATTTTGTTTTATTCACAATTTTTAGGTTATTAATTTGTTTTTGTTTTTTTTTCACAGGTTTCTATTATCAGTTATTTGGTACGAATCTGATCGATTTTATTATCTAAATATGTTCAAGATAATTGATCCAAAAATAATATTGGATTGTTGCAAACAATTTATGAGCAACAATAGATAAGATTTGGAAATGCGTTCAAGAACAAACAAATGATTTTGTGGGACTGATTGCAGCCAAACCGTAAGGAATCTGAAGAAACAGTTGAAAACCCATCTACAGAATGGACCCATTTATTTTACTCACGAGCTTTTTCCAAAACAAATGCACGATTTGAGAGATATTGTTGTCTCTTTACGAGGCAAATTTCAGGTGGCAGAAATTATTAGTGACGCCCAGATTGTTCATTCATGGCATAAATATATGAGAAAGTTCAGAGCCTGGGGATCCAAGAAATTGAGAGGAGGATTTTGATCCTTTATTTTTTGTATATTATTTATTTTGTAAAAAAAATCTTTTCAAATGGAGTAACAGATAGTTGAAATTTTGGGAGAATGGATGAGTATTTTCGAAGAAAAATTTGAAATTTCAGATTGCTTAATGACTTTTTTCCTGTGAGTAAAATGGTTTTATTTCATTATAATATCTTCATATTCTTTGAGTAATTGATTATGCATTCATTTAAATTAGTTTTAGTATGTTTTATCGATACATGGTTAATTGCTATCATTTATGTATTAATTTGTTCAATCTTTAAGAGTCTATTATCCCAAAAATTTATCCCTGGACGTTATGATGAACATATTTTGTTGAAATTATATGAGAAAGCAGTTTACTCTTTGGCTTTCGACTTGTGTAGACTGTGCAATGTTTTTTCATTGTCTTCTCATTTAATTTCTTGATATGAAATGTTATCTGTGCTGAATTAGCTTTAGTCTTTTCTCCACATAATATTTTATATCATGCTTTTCTTTATGATGTTCATTCTCTTTTGGTCTAGTTTATATCTGTGATTGGTCATCTATTTAAACATTTTGAGTTTACGTCTGATGCTAGATAGTTGGTAACACCATTACCGAGGATTGTGATTTCTTTCATTCTCAGTTATTGGACATTTCAAGGTCACATGATATATAATTATTTGTCTTTTTGTCGTCATAAACTCACTCCAGTATATGAAACACTTCCTTGAATTTCTTCAGGAAGTATTATGCTTGTTTTTGTCATAGGTTTTCACTTGACACGTGACAAGAGGAGCTCATACAAATGCAGAGAGATGATTTTAGTTTATTATTGTTGATCATCTAGAGGTTAGTTAGTGTATTATTTATTTATTTTGTTGATTTGTGAATGAAGAGTGATTGCATCATTTAAACGTCAATCTTATTTGTCTATTTTCATTATACCATTTACAATCTTGTTCATTCATTGTTCATTTAGAGTACTAGAATAATTTTGTTTTGTTTTAATCTTGTTTAGATCCATTATCTTAAAACAATTATTTTCACAAGGCTTTGCTCAAACCTTGTAAACTGTATATAACCATTGTATATAAACATTGTTAGTTAAGCATTTGTAATTAAAGTATTGACTGCTAGAGTAGTATCTTTAGTTAGTTCACATCTTTTAATTTGTTTTAGGATCTTAGTTGGCTAACGGAGCCATAAAACCTGTCAGGTTAAGCATTTGTAATTAAAGTATTGACTGCTAGAGTAGTATCTTTAGTTAGTTCACATCTTTTAATTTGTTTTAGGATCTTAGTTGGCTAACAGAGCCATAAAACCTGTCAGGTTAGACCATACCAAACGACTTGGGTTAAATAGACAACCCCAGTCCGGATCTATCCTTCCCGTTGATAGTGTGTCATAAACGCCTGTCAACACATAGATGCTTACCGTGGAATATATTGTAATGTCTATGATTTATAAACCAGATGGGATTATGCTTCTTCCATATGGATTCAATACTGAAAACGAGAACTATGTTTTTTATATGGTTTCAATGCTTGTATTGTTTGGTCTATTGTCTTGTAAAGCCAAGACCATTGCCAATGCATCGTGAATTTGTCTCTACAATTCTTCTATGCCCAAAAAATACAATTCACTTTGTATGTCTTAGTGTTACACAACATTCTTCCTACTTAAATGTCAAACCCAACAATTTAAATTTTTTATGCTAGCTATACAATGCACTCTAGTCCACTATTATGATCGAATAACATCCTCCATTTATTATAATAATAATAATCTAATTTTAAGGTCACAACCAAACTAGACACCAAATTGGTGTATGAGACCCCCCTTTTTGTGGGACAAGGGACCCCCTCCAGACAATGATTTGACTGCTAAAGTTTATATAGATGCATATACCCTACCCCCATCTGGATTTGAACCTGTGACCTTATAAGAGGAAACACATGTTCTTAAGAGAAAGAACAAGAATTAATAACACATCCCATACAAGAGAAAAAATTAAACACTCTTCTTGGCATCTATTCTCACCATAAGTAGGCACACCATACCTTCAGGGATTAACATGAGAGAAAAAACTTTTTGTTATCATTTCCCATATGCCAATATCTCAAAGAAATGTATGTGTGCATGCAAGCACTATAAGAAGTCAACAAATGCATATATGGGAGACCACTTTGTATGGATGCATTGGGCATTATTGGCTTCGAATTCTACGAAAGACGATTGAAGGTATAATCCACTGCCCATGACTTGCGAATAGTTTGGTTGTAGGTAAGAAACACTCATTCTTGAGAGTGATGGATCATGGGTAATTCTCCCAACCATTCTATCAAATAATTCACTAAGTGGTACATGTGAATGCACAATGCATAAGCCACAACTCATACTAGTGATCAAACCAATTGGAAATAGTGTTGTAGGTGCAAGTCCAACAAGTTATTAACATTATTATCAATCAACAAATAGATCAAATTGCCAATCAGACTATTACATAGAGTTTACCAGAACCAAAATGTTTTTCTTATTGTAGGCATATGGTTAAATAGTGAACCAACAATACATTAAACCTGTCCAAAACTCATAATGGGTTTCAACAATGTGGGGAATTAATTAACCTAGAAGTAAGCATACATACATAAAATCACAAAAACTCTAGTAATTGCGTAACAAACCACAATCATGAATTTAAACATAGACACAGAGATTTACCTTGAAAACCCAAATGAGAAAACTCGCATCAAATGACTTTGCTTAGCCTTGTTTTCTTAGCAATTTCAAAAGCACAATGGTGTTTTATCTCTCTAAAGCACTAAGATTACAAACTCGAAGAATAATTCCTAATGTAGTCTCTTTCTTCTCTACCAGATAACCCCTCTCCAACACTATGCAAAGGTTTATAGGTTTAATTAGCTCGCTAGGATAAATTGGGGGCAATCACCCCATAGTATTTAGCTTCCTAACTCTAGTGCTCTTCCTCCTCTGGATTTGTTGGCATTGCTTCGGCTCATGGTTCCTTTGTCTTGTATTTTTTCTTTCTTTTAATTCTTTTAATATTTAATTGTTTTGTGCTTTACTTGGGTATGTAGCACTTTGGATGCAAGTGATAGCGAATTAGACAAGTGTGGGGCCCTTCACATTGTCAACTACTCCTCTAGATTTGCATTAACCTCCTAGCCTTAAGCTTCCTCCGTAGCCAATATTCTTCATTGCTAATCCATTAAAACCATTCAATTTTTGTTTGGATCTAGCTTTGGATCATCTATGATCTCAATTATGACTTGATTGGTGCTAGTTTTCCTCTTCTTGTGTGAATATCTAACCACTTGCTTCTTCTTTTTATAAAAGGTAAGAATTTCTAAGCATGCTACTTTGTCATCACCTTTAGAAGGATGCATCACTTCAAGATACGGTTGTAGAATTCGTCTATCATCATTGACCCCATGTCAATGTCTATCTTGAGAGTCTCCTTGGAGTTGGGTCATGGTTCTTATTGCTCTTTGGGTTGTGAAGCGGATGTCTATAGAATCTCTTTTGTTTTCTCCATTTTGAAAGGTCAATCACTATTTATTCATGGTGATCAGATCCATGTTTGTCTTGGACCTATCAACCTTCAACTTGTGAGTCTTCAACCTATGGAAATGGTCTATTTTATTATTTGAGTGGGAGGTGGAAGCTTTTTTCTTGTCTATATTTGTGGCATCCACTACGATAATGTATAAAGGTACTTTGTTTTCTTTATTCACTTTTGGGGCCTTCTTGTTTCGATCTTGCTCATAGCTTAATACCCTTCTTTTAAATCCTTCTTCAAAAACAATTTCATCATAGTAAGCCCAATGTATACCCATTGTAGTTCTATGTTTCTCGACCACTCAGACCTCAGTGTGGATCATGCATTTTGAATCATTCTTCTCTGAGCTTATATTTGTATATTTCCCTTGCTTCCATTTGTGCAAACATGATGTTGGGAAATCCACACACTAACTGATAGGAACATAAACCTTCAATAATTCTAACTACGACATTTGAATTCAACAAGATAAAAGATTTTGTTTGTAGAACACTTGCAAATGTGTGTGAAAAATATGTTGCAATCTTATTTTCACTAATTTTTGTCTAGAAGAAAACGATGATAAGAGTATCTACTAATATGAAATTACTTCAAGATATTCCCGTCACACTCTATCAATCAAATGCAATGAATCAATAAGAAACAAATCTATATTGATACAAGTCAAGTTGTTTCCTTTCTAAATGTCTATGAAAATAAATCCAAGAGAAGAAATGTACTTCAAATAACAAATGAATTCAAATCAAAATTCTCTATTTCCCTAAAAATAACAAAAAAATTGATTTGGTGTATTTAAAAAATAAAAAACTAAAAATAGGAAATACCACAAATTCAAAACTTGCATAATAGGACTCACAAAACACCTAAGATACCAATGACATGTTACAAATGTAATGATCCTTTAGAGGTGAAAATAAAGTTTGCAACCCTGATCATGAGAAACTAATTGAGAGTTGCAATTAAATCACAAGAGACATCTGTTAAGGCCATGACATGATCATGAGTGTTAGGATAAACGTCATCATCACATCCCCAATTTCCTATAAAGTAAGGAATTTCAATGAAAAACTTATTGATATCAAAGTATCTAAAATATTTACTAAGCTATCAAACCAAAAAGACCTAAAAGCTATGGGAATCTAGGAAATCAACCATAAATAGGAAGAATTTGTTAGAATTATCGCTAGTATATTCACTAAATCTATTGCATAAAATATTTCACAAGCTAGAAATGATTATTTCCCTTAGGTTGGCTAGCCAAACCTAAGACAAATCAAATATCTAAGCCATCATTTTCCCATTTAAATTTGATTTCAAGTGAAAGCACAAGTAGGAAGAAATATTAAACAAGAAGAGAACCTATTGTGATGCTTTGCAGTCCTATCTTTGAATCACTAGTCACATTATCAAGGGAAGAGATAATCCAATGACTCTGAACTCCAAGATACCTTCACACATAAACATATAACACCTTAATCAATCTAATGAAACCAAAATGTTTCTTCAAATGTTTAAAATAACTAACTACTTGCATGAACTAAAATGAATTCAAATTTATCAATTTAACAACTATTAATTATTAAAATGTAAATTCAACACACATATTTTAGACACAAAATACTGGGGTGAAGTAGCAAGGGAGAGAAGAGAGATCTCAATTAATGCATAAAAGATAATTAGAAGCATTATACTTGCCAAGTGTCAGTGGATGCCCTCCTTTCCAATGCAGAAGTTCCTCTTCATTTCTTTCCCTTTGACCTCAACCCTTCCAAGCTACAATAACCTCACATGGATTTGAATAAGAAAAATAGATGCTCAATTCTAAATCCCTAACTCACAAGGAGGAGATTTTTGGCAGTGTAATCTTACCAAACATTGAAGGTACTCTCTCTCCCCTTGACTTCCTATTTATATGGAGAAAGGTGGTTTTGGGAGAGAAGTGTTTTGTTGGTTGGGACTGAAGTGTAGCCATACAAGTGGCATCATCATATTCACCCCACTTTGAACTTAAAAATCTTTATATGTTATATATTTTCCCTTAAATATAGGGATGATAATGACATTTGAGCCCTTATGAATTGCTCAAACTATAAAAGACCTCCTTGACCATATGTGTACCTTCACATGCATTCATTATCAATCCATGGTTACACCACCAACTCTAGTAGAGGAGACACTTACCTCCATGATGACAAATTAAGGATTGGTCATCGTGATATCCCTTCATTGTCAAAACCATAATTTTGTGTGTGTGTTGTAGATCAATTGAAGGAATAGGGAGTATGGATGACAACACATGATCTATCCAAATGTCACATTAATCTAATTAAATGCTAACAACCAAAGCTTAGGATTTTCAATTCAAATTATCATTGTGAATGATAGGTTATTATGTCTTTTAAGTTTTGAGGCCTAGTGCCACATGGAAGTGGTTGATTGGTCCACACATGTGCTAGCAAGGGTGCCTAATCTTCCAAATGTCTCGTCATTTTTTGAAGTGTGTCCCTTCTTTGGCATGTTGTGGTGTTCTTTATCGGTAAATTGGAAGAGATAGTGGAGAAATAATTGGTTTTACCTAGATTTATTGCAGGGATGACAAATTGCAACCACAATAGCCAAATAAAAAACCATAAAAGCACAAAATGTTATCCCTTTATTTATGAGAGCAATGTTCACTTTCCTTTTCAAGGGGGAAACCTCCAATTAAGCATGGCTTTGATTACAATATACTTCACAAGAAATCTCATTACATTGCTTCTACTTCTTTATATAGTTCTATCTACCCCTAAGAGAATTCTAGAGACATAAGTTTCTAGTCGACAAAGCCTTCTAGTAAGCCCTCCTACAATAGTTTCTTTCACACTAATGCATGGGACTTATTTAGTAGAGATGGCCTCCATACATATAAACATATCTATTTACTTAGGGGGTTAGGGTAGGACCCTAACACATGCTCGATAGATGGTCTACATTTGCTCGGTGACATGGTTATTTCCTTGCTTGGTAGAAAAGCAATACCCCTAGTTTTATATCTTATCGACACTAAGACATTGAGAAATGGATGCTTACTTGGTGCCCCTATATTCTCTCTTTTATCCTCCATGTCAATGATCAGTGGAAGCATGCTTCCTTATTTGGTAAGTTTGGATTTCCTTACTTGACGGTTCATGATCAACCTCCCTTTCTTGTTTATAGAGCATGTGGCTATCGAGCACAAGGTTTTTTTCTTGATGGTCGTCGACTTAACTAATCCTTCATATTTATGGTTGAGTCCATCCTTTATGTGTTTGATCCTTGTATGTTATGTTCACTAATTTGAGAAGATACACCATTCCTCACTTGTTGAGATATAGGGTTCCAATGATCATGAAGAAAATGTGTTAAGAAAATCGTCTTTGCTTGGTATCTCATGCTTGACCCTTTTCCCTTTTGCTTTGTGCTTTATGCTTTGTGGATCCATTTCACTTCACTCAGTGATGAAACCTCCACATTTGATTGATGGACTAAAGAGAACTGATGTATTCCATCCTTGAGAAAAAGTTAGGTATGTTGAGCAAATAAAGGCATCAAACGCAGATACTTTGCTTGATATCTTTGTACTTAGTCAAATTTCAATGTGTTTTTTCTTCTTTAACCCTTTACTCATTGGATGGTTCTTAGTCTACAACTTGCTTGAAAACAATAACTTGCCATAGGTTTGAACACCATGAAATCCTTCTTTCTACTATGTTAGTGAAAGTGTCCACCATTACTTGAATTGTATCCTACCTTAGTGTCAAATGACCCTAATAAAGTTAATGGTCAATGAACATATCTTCTTTTTGTGCATTGTTCTTGAGAAAAAAGATCATCTAACAATACTTTTATGAAAGTTGTGATATGAAGATGAAAGTGCATTTTGGGCATTCCCACTTCTTAGCCCATCTCATGCACTAACCTACCTAACCATCAACGTACCCAACTAACCTACTTAACATTCTAATTCACGAACCCAACTAACCTATTAATCAACTACCCCAAATAAACTATCCTAACCAACTAACCTAATTTAACCCACCAAAAACTAACGTATCTAACATGCATAACTCACATAACCCACATAATCTACTATACCATAGGCTACCAAATGATAATATACCTAACCTATCTAACCCATTAACCCACCCAATCTACTTCTTAACCCACTTAACCTACTTACCCCACTAACTTACCTAACCTACTCCATGTTTAACCCCTAAGGGTCACCTGACCCAGAAACCCACCTAGCCCATCTAACTCACTAACATCACCCACCTAACTTGTCTAACATAACTTTATAACTCACATAACCTACACAATCCTTTAATAAATTTAAGCTATCAAAAGTTAATTGACCTAACCTTACTAAATCATCTAACCTACTCTAATAACTTACCTATTTTCTACATATATTGCTAACTTACATAATATACCCACTAACTCACCTAGCCCAAAAACATAACCCACTTAACCGAATTCATCAAACCTACTCTACTTAC
>JASDQU010880722.1:25467-46002 GCA_032191745.1 Picea mariana
GTCCTCTTTCTTCTTGGTGTTTTCTTTCACTAATATCAACCTTACCATTGGTGGCATGGGTCTTATTGTTTCTTTTGTCCTTATGTCCCTATGCTCATTAGTTTAGTTGTTATTTTATTTCTTAGTTTAATTCTTAGTTGTTCTTTTATATTTCTTTCTCTAACCCTTTTCCTTATAGTTGTCCTGCTTAGCAAACCCAACTAAGCTTGCAAGCACCTCTATTTTTCTCACTAAGGTGACGAAAGAGGTGCTACACCAACTATTAAATGATGAGTTGATAAATCTCAAAAATCAACAGCTAGTGAAGTGTTCTGAACTAGTTTTTGTTCAACACAACCCTCTCTATGATGATAATGACGATGATGTTTTTAATCAATAGTTAATGAAGGAGCAACTCAATAAGACAACTTTATATGCAGACAAAGACGATGCTATTCTTGAACCTACTTTTCAAGAGTTTTCTTTTGAGTTTAATGAAGAAAGATTTTCAATGATGCATCAACATGCAGTAAATCCGCTTCCACGGATTTCAAAGCAACAGGTTCATAATACTCTTTCCAAGCCCATCATCAGACCTTGGGAAGAAATCATCTACAAAAATAATATAACAAGACTTGGATATGACAAGGAAGTTACCTTTCATATTCCTGATTATTCCAGACCAATCAAGTTCCAAAGTGTTGGATTCCTTCAAGAAGATTCACTTTCACTTGTTCAATTTCAACATCAGAATGACAAGTGCCAACATTGTAATCGAGTTGGTCACAAAGAGAATAAGTTTTTTGATATCCATCCTTGCCAGCATTGTGGCAAGCATAACCATTCTTTAGATAGATGTTCAACACTGAAGAAACCTGGAAGATTGAAAATTCACTATGAGTGGATTGATCCTTGGGAGTGGTCATCAACAACCAAGTGATTATATAAGTCTTACCGTAGAATTCAATCTCGAGTAAATACCAATCTTGTATCACATAACATTTTTGTACCTCACATAAGTGGTCCCCTTATGGCATAGATTTCGAGCATGGCCCTCATGGGATGAGATAACATGTGGTTATTTCCGCATGCCCACTTTGTGTTGTACTCAAATGAAACACCTATGGTACTCTCTTGAGCCTAGAAGGGGGGAGTAGAATGATGTAACTCTCATGCACCTTAAGGGGGGGAGTTCAAAATTCTAGTGAAGATGATTCATGAAACCACTTGTGGTCTCTCCTTTCAGCTGAAAAAGGGGTGAAATTGATGATGGAATTGGTTGTCAAACTGAAAGTTTCGACAACAAGTATGCCATATGCACATGAAATTTTCCAAGTGGGCAGTTGCGGTTTGTAGATGAAAGACTTTGGCAGAATTATGATTCAATAAGTTTAAGTTGAATCATATAGATTTTGATTTTGAGAGCAATGATGTGAACATTTGGTTCACATAGATGGTCATTCGACCTAACAGAGGACAAGAGGATCCTTCTGCATTGCAGCTTGGCATTTGATTGAGTTGTTAGGCATTTTTCAGGGATGTGTCAGACTAGGAGTTGATTCACTTCTCTTGGTTCACTCTCATCAGATTGGAGTTTACATTAAGTAAACAATTTGCATGCATCCTGGCTCACATGATTACATTGTGAGATTTTCCAAAGATAGCTAAATTTAACAGGATTATGGTTCAATGACTTGCAATTGAATCATACACATTATACATTGGGATGTTGTTGGACACATAAAAGTGTCCATATTGGTTAGTGGTTATCCAAAAACCATCAGATACATGGTATCAATTGGTCAATGGTCATCCCAAACCATAGATTCAGAGAGAAATTTCAGTGATACACTGATAGTAGAGTGGTGATACTACATGTTCACCAATTAGCAGAAGACATTAGATTCTTCTAGCTCAAATACTTGGCAAAATGATCAAATTGTCAAGCAATCAAGAAATGTTAAGATATTGCAGTTGTTCACTTCCATATCTTAGCTCTCTTCCAGTTCATTTCAAATGAACATGTTCAACATCCAGATTGGCAGTTTTTTAGGCAGTTCTTCATTGAGGCTTAGCACAAGAGTTTTAGTATGAAGACTTGGAACTGATACCATTTTATGCTTTATTGTTGGTATTATTGATCGGACTTGTGATTGAGGGGGGGATTGTTAGCCTATGGATTACCTTTAGCAATAACTAAGTCTAACTTGTCACCTATATTTGTATTATTCACCTAGTATATTAGTAATATATCCTCAAGTGATGACTAATGATTTAGTTAAGATTGCCTAGCCTAGTCATCATGCATGATTTTAGGATCTAGAGAAAATATCTCTATGAGGTGGCATCACCCATTATACTATAAATATGTAACATTGGAGTGAATACAATGTGTGTTGGCTAGTGAGCCTTTTCAACCATGTTGTTATTCTTGTCTATATTTTATCAAGAAGAAAGATCTTGAAAAACCAAAACCCACACCGAAAATTACTAAAGCCCAGGGCTCGGTGCTCCCTAGAAGAAGCACTTTCATAGATGACATCATCCAAAAAGCAGAATCTCAAAGCTTCGGTTGGACCTAGAAAAGGATCTACCCAAATCCCTCAGGTAGCAATTTCACCAACTGCAGCCCACGCTGAGATTCATAGAAAAACTGAAGGGACTGACCAAATCTTTCACAGCACAGATCTCCCACCCCTCAACCCTTTAGAAGAGGGAAACTCTTGTAATATGGAGGAAGGAGAAGGAGAAACCAGCAGGGTAGCTAAGGTAGACCCACCACCTGATCCTAAATATCCTATGAAAGAAGAAGGCATGCTCAAAATCCCATACAAAGGGAGTGCAATCAAATCCCCTGGAGGATCAGATAACCAACCAATTCGAATAAAATATCTGGATCAATAAATCCCTGAAGATTTCTGGCATATTTTCGATCAAATGGCACAACAAAATCAACAACGTCCCTAGACTTCCACACTAGAATATCCGATAGTTGATCCAATCGCCAATGGCCCCATGAAGGCAATTCCCTTACAAAACCTGCCAACCTTTCATGGATTAATATTAGAAGACCCAGATGCATTCTTATTTGAATTTGATGTCCCATGTAGAGGGTATGATTACACCTTTGAACCCCAAAAATTAAAATTGTTCCCCTCCACTTTGAAAGGAGCATCTCTACACTGGTTTATGGGATTAGGGGGCAGAACTATAAACTCATGGGATGAGATGAAACATGCCTTCTTGAAAAAATATCAGGATTATTGTATAACTAGAGACTTAAAAGATGAAATCTTTCAAATGACTGGAAAAGAAAATTAATCATTAGAAGAGTATGTTGAGAGATTTTAGTATAATTTACAAAGATCACCCTATGGTACATTACCAGGTGAAGTACTTAAGGCAACTCTGATTAAGGGTATGAAAGACGAATGGGTAGAAATATTGAATTTAATGGGGAAGGGTGACATTTATCAAGAAACTTATGATGACATCGTCCTATTGTGCATCAGGTGCTCACAAAGAAGTTCATGGACCAGATCAGGGATGCATACCTCCCTCACCAAAAATAGAAATACTACCAACGGGGGTGTTACGTGATATGAAGTTGGTAATCTCTTAGAAAACTTCAAAAAGGATATTCTGAGCACTCTGACTACACAATTGGATGTACTACAAGCTAAAATAGAAAAAAATAGAAGCATGACAGACTTTGGCCATATTTTGCCACAGATGCAGAAGAAAAAATGGTCCAAAGGATTTCCCTTTGGATGTGGTTCAGGTTTGCGCTATCTGCACCAAGGATCATGACACAGAATAATGCCCATCATTCCTTGGACTGAAATCTATCTTTAGAGAAGTAGAAGAAGAAGAAAATATGTTATATCTGATGGCTCAGCATCGTTAATGGTAGAATCAACCTCGAAATACACTACAGGACCCTTCCTCTTTCTTCTCTAGACAATATAATCAACAACAAGATCCTGGTAACACATGGCAGGGCCAACCATTTACTAATCGGAACTAGAAGCCCCAAAAATACCCACCGGCAAATCCCACTTGGCAAAACTAGCCTGCTACAAATCCTGCCTGGCAGAATCAACCAACTGCAAATTCCACCTGGCATAACTCACAATATCCCACCTCATCCTGGAAAAACTCAAATAACAACATCTACCCTTCATAGTGGCCCAACATGACTACCCAAAACCCAAATTGGAATCATAATTAGCAGTGCCCCATGGGGATGGCCCCTCAAACTCAACCCACATTACAAGAACCACTCCAACTGCCCCAGAACCTGCAATCACAACTGCACCCTCAATTACCAACCCAACCTCACCCAAATCCAAATAATAGACCAGCTCAACTTGTCCAGATTATGGAGAATGGGGAAAGAGAAATCAACTCGGTATGGTGAAACAAACTATGATTGATATCAGGGCACATAATCTCTCCTGAAGAAAATAATGTTTCTCAAGAGCAGGAGAATGAAAAACAACATGCAATAACACCCTCGACTGTGGTAATAACAAAAAAAATCGAGCAGGGGGGAAGTGCAGTCAAATCACAAGATCCTGATAAGGATGTAACTCCCTCCCCTTTGTTCCCCAAAATATTGATGATAGCAAAATCGATTGTATATCCCAACTTCGACATTGTAGGGGAACTCAAGAATTTATACATGAAGATTCCACTCTTGCAAGTTCTTCAATACATCCAAATTTATGCAAAGATGATCAAGGAGCTATGTGGGAGAAAGGCCGTCAGAAAAATTAAAGATCCATCATCAACAGTTCACGTGGTAGGAGCCTTGTCTGATATAATTTTAGGTAGAGAAGAACCAGTCAAATATGTGGATCCAGGGAATCCCATAGTAACAGTTCAGATCTAGGGTTGTTCTTTTCCAAATACGCTAGTTGATTTGGGAGTAGCCATCAACATCCTAACTATGGAAAGCTGCAATACCCTAGGTTTTGGCTCCTTCGAAGCCACCACAATTATGTTGCAGTTCGTAGATCGATCGGTGGTTCGACCAATTGGCACATTACATGATATAGCCATCTCCGTTGACTCTTGGGAATATCCAGCGGACTTCCTCATCATCAACCCAAGAATTGGACTTGAAGGGCATCCATTGATATTGGGCAGGCCATGACTCGCAACAACAGATGCATACATAGGATGTCGAATGGGTAATATGACAATCGCTAGAGGGGGTATCACAAAGAATCTCATCTTATATCCTCCTTCGAAGCCAAGCCCAACTTTCGTATATCCATAATTTCCACCACCATGATACCCAGAAAAGGATTTACGAGCCCCTCTTACGCTGGAAGAATCCCTCAGACTTAAAAACCAACTAGAGGATGACGTAATCAGTGGGTTTATTAATAGCCTAGCCACCGTGAGAAACCCAACCTACCAGATTCTCCAAGCTATTCTAGACTGTTAAGCATAGGGAGTCCTGCTGGAAGATCTAATGGTACAACAAATTCCAACTACAACTATTCATAACAACAAATCTGTCCAGACCTGCGATAGTTGTCAACAGATGGGAAAACCAGGTCAGGCTGATGAAATTCCTTTGAAAGCATAAGTAGTTGCAGAACCATTTGATATATGGTCACTAGACTTCATTGGCCCTTTCAATCCAAAGTCCAATCACATGGCCTATATTCTAGTTGCAACGGACTACATGACTAAATGGGTAGAGGCAGAAGCCTTACCAAATGCAATAGAAGAAGTAGTCATCAAATTTATTTTCAAATTATTCGTATGATATGGACTACCAAGAGAGGTAATTATTGATGGGGGGTCACAATTTACAGCTCATAGAATCACCACCACCCTGGATAATTATCATAGTAAACACATAATTACTTCTCCATACCACCCACAAGAAAATGGGCGAGTAGAAAGCACTAATAAAGTCCTGGAGGCAATCCTGACAAAGACTGTCTCAACAAATAGACAAAATTGGGCTACTGAGCTCCCAAATGCCTTATGGGCTTACCGCACAACATGGCGTAACAGAACTGGCTACTCTCCTTATCACTTAGTCTATGGCAAAGAACCCATCTACCCAATTGAGTTTGAGATCAAGACTCTAAGAATCGCCTAGGAAATCGGACTGGATCTTACAGATGCACATAAACAACACCTTCAGTAACTCAATGAATTGGATGAAGCACGCTTGTCTATTGTAGAGCACACACCTGTTATTCAGAAATAGAGAACGATCTGGCACGACAAACATATCAAGAAAAAATAATTTAAAAAAGGTGATTGGCGCTCCTTTATGATTCCAGATTTCAGGATTTTTTGAGAAAATTATAGACACGGTAACTGGGACCATACAAAATCAATGAAGTCCATGATAATGGCACAGTCACGTTAAGCACCATCAATGGGTTTGGATCTCCATTTCGGGTCAATGGACATCGGCTACGACTTTACCATCATCCGCCTTCAAAAGAATCCTTCTACCAAGAAGTAAGTAAAGACCCTACCATTCAAATTTTGGCTAGCTGGGAAGGTAACCCAGCCACCATAACTCCATAAATGATGAATTTTGTTGACACTGTACATATTATATATAGATTTCTCATAGAACTTATTGTGTTATTATTTTCCTTTTTGTTTATTATTATGAAAGCTGAGAAAATCATAATGAACACAACCAACACTCGTTTTTGTTCCTCACTCTTTCTTTATCTTTTCACAGAGACCTTGTCTTTCATGGAAAATCCACCATTTTTTTTCTTTCCAGCAGTAAATGGGCAAATATTGAACACTTGTTGTTCCTTTCGCGCACCTGTTGTTCCTTTTGAACGCTTGTTGTTCCTTTTGCACGCCCGTTGTTCCTTTTGCTTACCTGTTGTTCCTCTTTAACACTTGTTGTTCCTTTTTGAACACTTGTTGTTCCCTTTGTGTGCCCGTTGTTCCTTTTGAACACTTGTTGTTCCTTTTACATGCATGTTGTTCCTCTTGAACACTTGTTGTTCATTTTTGAATGCTTTTTGTTCCTTTTGTGCACCCGTTGTTCCTTTTGATCACTTGTTTTTCCTTTTGCGTGCCTGATGTTCCTCTTGAACACTTGTTGTTCCTTTTTGCATGTCTGCTGTTCATTTCATCGTTCCTTCCTTACATTGCTAATAATACGCCAAGCCATTCCTTTGGGGTACGACTTTCACTAAATAATTTTCACCAACATTATTTCTAATTATCATCACAACAATCTATCATTATTTTGTGGACTATCTCCCATACTTTTATCTAATTGTTTTTTGGATTACTTTCTTCGAAATATCTTAAACCTTGTTCATAACCTGTAACCACCATAATTCGTTTCTTTTTCCTTATACATACAAATACACTTGAATGCTATCTTGCCTTTATATTATAATAAGGAGTCTTAGGCACACTTTGACTTGGCATCCTTACACTTCTTTATGCCATCCCTTACCCTTAAGGAGTAGAAGAGCCTCCCTTAATACACCTCTGAAAATAAATAAATAAATAATTTTTTTTTCCATAAAGAATAGGGGGTCTCATCATGAGCCAACCTACCACGATCATAGGATACTAACCTAAGTTACATTCCCACTATGGCTACCACACCAGGGCAATGGCCTTTGACATTTTCTTTTGTCAAAGGATAAGAAGTATCATCATGAGTTGGCTTGTTCACTTAAGTTACACTCTAGTGAGTGGCATTATCATCATCTGGATACCAAACAAGGATAATGGTATTTTTTCAAGAAAAGACGATTCAAATATTTTATATATCTATATATATATATATATATATATATATAGGTAATAATTTTTTTTTGACAAAGAATAGGAGGTCTCATCACGAGCCAGCCTACCACAATCATAGGATAATAACATAAGTGACATTCCCATTATGGCTACCACACCAGGGAAATTTCCTTTGACATTTTCTCATCAAAGGACAAGGGGTCTCATCACGAGCCGACTTGTTCACTTAAGTTACAATCTAGTGAGTGGCATTATCACCATCTGGCTACCAAACTAGGATAGTGGTTTTTTTGAAAAAAAAAACGATTCAAATACTTATCGAGGATACAAGCTCATCTAAGGGTTAAAAGGAAACCCTGTCGAGGCTATGGATGCCCGCTGGCAGTAGTGGTTCTGCCTGTGGTATGGAAGTTTACCTTAAACACCAAGTTTTTGGGTGTCTCTAGATTTCCTTCACTCAATAACGAGGCTATCATTTTGGTTGTATTCAATAAAATGGAAAAGTAACAACATTATGATATGTGGGATATTATTTTAAGTGAATAGATTTAATTTATTCGGCTTATGCATCCTTAAAGCATTTTTATTTAGTATAGGTATATTAAATTCAATTTTTTTCCACGAAAGAGGACTAACGTTTAATGATTACCGTTAAAATATGTTTTTTGAAAATTAATGATTGATCCCCATTGGTGGCTACAGTACAATCATTACCCCTCACCAGAAATACCTACACTCATTAAATTCCCCTGTGTTGATGGTCAAGGTTTATCTCTACATTAATGAGGGGAGTGGACGCTCGACACACTTCTTGATAAGATAGTAATGATTGTAAGAAATACCCACATTTGTAAACACTTGTTATTCTCTGATATTTTCTATTTTCAGTAATTTTTTCCTCCAAGTTGGTGTAACCAAGTTTGCCACTAGGAACGATAGGCGTTCACATTTTTTCACAAAAATGGGTGGCAAAAGTGTGTGCAAGGATCCAACTTTACTACAGGTTACAGAGTAGGCAAGAGAAATCCTACACAGTCTGGGGTGAATGGAGTACTTCAACCGTTTGCAAGAATATGACACAAATGTCACACTTGAATTCTTTCAGAATCTGCAAGGAGAAATCTCTATGGTGCGAGGCATACGAATCTCAATCAGCCTAGAAATCTTAGCAGAGGTCACAGGCCTCCCTAACACAGGAATTCAGTGGATAGGAAGATACACAATGCTGAAGGAAGCTGTGGAATATTTCACAGACCCTGGGGAAGAATTGGATAACAAGGGAAAGGGACTTAATTCCAGTACCCTCAGGGAACCATGGAAGGAACTGGCAGGGGTAATTCAACAGTACATCACCTGTGATGGACGATACAACGTAATTTGACCTCGCCACCTCAAATTTCTAGTAGCCTTAAAACAATAGTTAATACTTAATCTACCTTTCTTTCTGAATGCCATATTACATGAGGTTGCCTTAAGAACACAAAAGTCCAAGGATCCTTTTATTGTTATTAGCCACCATAGATTATTTAAACTGATAAAAAATAAAGCACTGATTCAAACACAATTGACCTGGGATAGTATGATTGAGGCCAATAGACCTCCATAACTGGAGCAGCCTGAATTATGTCATGAATACCCACCATAGGAAATTGAAGATAGACAGGAAGAGGAGACTACCACCCAAAGAGAAATTCCATCTCCTCAAACCGAAGCTGAGGCAGACACTACCCAAATCATAGAGGCCCATACCTCACAAACATAGGCATTAACAAAAAAGAGGAAGAGAGCAACGACTTCCCCTAAAGAAATCATTAATACAAGGAGGAGAAGTAGACGAATTCAGAAAACGACTAAAGCAATTCAAGATACAACAAAATAGCCTGAAGAACTTCAGAATTTTACAGAACAATCTCTACAAGAAAATGTTCAATAAATTGGGCAAGCATAACAGACCTCACAAAGGAATGATCAGGAAGACACCCAACCGACATTAGATCATCTGACAGAACAATTTCTGAAGAGCTATGAGGTAGAAATAACTCATGTTTTGGGGAGCTTAGGAACCTCAATTGTCAGAGGCACAAATAATCCAAAAAAATGCCCAGAACAAGCCTCCTCATCAAAACCAGCTGAAGATTTTCCTGATATTGTAATGTCTTCCCCAGAGGACACAACATAGGAAGAACCTCTATTTGAAATGAGGAGTCCTCTTGGACAGACAAAACATTTGGAAGGAATAGAGGAACAACCATCTGCTGGCTAGAATGAAGAAGATCTTGAGACCTCTCATAAATAGAAATCACCCAAGAGCCATAAGAAAATTAGAAAGTTAAAAAAAGAAAACAAATTGTTGAAGAAAAAGGCTAAGAAGGATGAAGTATTAAAGAAGAAGGTGGGTAAACTCAAGGAAATTACTAAAGAATTGATGAAGCAGCTAGAACAAGCAAATAAGGCCCATAGAAGAAAGAAAGACAAAAGGGCCAAAGTGCAAGGAAGAAACCCTCTTCCTAAAGAAGTTGTCACTACAAATTCTGTAGGGATATAGATAAACCCTGAAGAAATAGTAGTAGAAGAGGAAGTATCTCAAAATGAGGAAGTAATTTCTTTAGAAACATGAGAAATGATGATAGCTATAGAAACAATTGATGCTAAGGTGCAAACATATACCCCAATCTTAGAAGAAACAACTCAACTCCTTGAGAAAAATGCTACCATCAGGATATTGGAGGAAGAATTGATGCAGTCTCAACAAACCTTGATTCAAAACAAAAATGAATTACTGACTATGGCAGAGCATCAGGCACTCCAGTCCCACAGACAAAGTGCTATTGTGGACAGATTGGAAGTAGAGCTTACACAGACCCAACAAGAATTAACTCAATCTAGGGAGGATATGGGAGCTATGGAAGAATACCAAGCATCCCAATCTTAAGCACATGGTGTCACCATTGATAAGCTAAAGGCAGAGCTGGGACAATCCCAGCGAGCATTGGCTCAAAACCAAGATGAAATGGTCACTAGGGTTGCACATCAAAAGATTGTTAAACAACTAAGGGACATGACAACAACAAAGAGTGAGACCTATGTTGAGCTCATTAGAGCCCAAGGGAAGGTAAAGAAGGTACATACCCAATTGGAAAAAGCTTTGGAGCAAATCAAAGAAATCTATGATGTCTACTCTGATGCTATCAATTGCAGAGCCCCTGCCACCAATTACACTTTATTCTTGCTGAAACGATATATGTTATTGAGAGTGAAGGCCATTAGAGCAGGCAAACCCATTTCATTTGCCACTATACCTGAGTTTATTTCATGTTTCAGAGAGTAAGATGAAAAGGTACAATACCTTCTGTGTGAGTTATACTTTCATAATTTCATTCTGGAAGAAGAAAGGAAAGATAAACTTGGCCCATTCATAGGTGACATACAATTTTAGGCATTTCTATCATTTGCTCAGAACCAAGTCAGATGGGGTAAAGCTCACAATACCTTCCTAAAGAGGGAAACTAGGCTAGATCTCTAGGTCAGAGGAGAGCCTCCAAAGTCCTTTCCAGCCATTATGTGACATAAAAACTTTATGAAAAGAGGTGGGGTCATAGAATCCCTAGCCCCTATCCACCTATCGATTATTCGTTTAGGTATCACATGTTTTAGAGAGCTTAAGGAATAATCTCTTACTTCTTCTAAAATGATATGGGATGCATCCTCCAGTGAAGTAAAGAGTAGGGAACCCTTTGGGTACAATAATTTGTTTGCAGCTACCTTTAGAATAGAAAGGTATTATAGACTACTCCAAGAGGAAGGACCTGCTTGGATTGGGTGCAGATATAATCCCCCTATCATCCGGTTTCCTCCATAAAGTTACCAAAAATATTATCAAATTAACAAGAAAAGGGAGGATGCTTCTTTTGGAGAACTCAAAAGAAGCAATGGATTTAGGAGGCATGGTGAACCAACCTTTCCACCTTACAACATTACTTCTTTACATGTAATATCTCAGCTTGCATGAGGACATGCAAGAAGGTAAGTTAGGGGGTATGTTAGGTTATGAAAAAGGTATAAATATCTTCCTTTTTTCCCACATTTCATGATATCATCTTGATTGACTTTTTGGTTAATTAGGAACAAATAGGATAGAAAATGAATAATATACCCTTTAGCGTTATTGTTGAAATTAGATTACATAGATCCTAAAATACGATTGGAATTGTTTGATTTTGTTACAGGATTGGTTAAATATTGTCAAACCCGAAATAACAAAGGAAATCTTGAAGATGTGCAAGCTATTGGACGTTGAGGACTTTATGGCACAAAGCAGTTTTGAAGATGATTGAGTTTCTTATATTGTAACTTTATAATAGTAAAGAAATCCTGAGGATCTCTTGATCCTCAGGATAGCTTAATTTACCCAGATTATTGTAATATATAATGGGTAAATAGATCCTGGAAGGGATATAGAAGAATTGCACCCAAGAACTCAGAACTTAGAATTGCTCTGCGTTAGCATTTTTTGTAAATGTGGTACCAGCTATGAAATCAATAAAATCTTTGAGTAGTTTTACCATTTCTACATACCGAGTTTCGAATAATAGTGCTTCTAAGGACCAAGGGACCAGTCTGAAGGAGCTATTGTTCGACCTGTAATTGTATCAACTCAATTCCTGGTTTGTGATTCGATTCTCTTTTCCAGTAGTTAAATAAATGCATAAGTGTGTTGATGATTTTTTATTGTTTGTGTGCAAAATATAGACATTTCCTTAAGCATTAACTGATTGTTGTTCCATTTTCTATTACTAAGGTTTGATGCGTGACAGTTCCTCATAATTTCATATGTGTTGTTCCTTTTACTTAGATTTGCAATTATTGTTCCTTTCAATTAGTTTGCGTTTGTTGTTCCGTTCCGTTAAGATATAATTGTTGTTCCTTTCAATAGAAGTACAATTGATGTCTTTTTCGATTAGATTACAGTCGTTGTTTCTTTCCATAGATAGAATTTTTTGTAAATGTGGTACCAGCTATGAAATCAATAAAAGCTTTGAGTAGTTTTACCATTTCTACATACCGAGTTTCGAATAACAGTGCTTCTAAGGACCAAGGGACCAGTCTGAAAGAGCTATTGTTCGACCTGTAATTGTATCAACTCAATTCCTGGTTTGTGATTCGATTCTCTTTTCCAGTAGTTAAATAAATGCATAAGTGTGTTGATGATTTTTTATTGTTTGTGTGCAAAATATAGACATTTCCTTAATCATTAAATGATTGTTGTTCCATTTTCTATTACTGAGGTTTGATGCGTGACAGTTCCTCATAATTTCATATGTGTTGTTCCTTTTACTTAGATTTGCAATTATTGTTCCTTTCAATTAGTTTGCGTTTGTTGTTCCTTTCTGTTAAGATATAATTGTTGTTCCTTTCAATATAAGTACAATTGATGTCTCTTTCGATTAGATTATAGTCGTTGTTTCTTTCCATAGATAGAGTAATTCGCCTTTTCCTTTCCAGTAATTCGATTCATAGTAATAGTCAATTCTGCAAGTCTTTATTTAGATTCAATTACTTCTTTTAGTTAAAATGAATTCAATAGATTAATTAGTTCCTTTCCATTACACAACATTAGATTTCAATTCCTAGAATCTTTAATGAATGTTTGAGGAACTTGATTGTTGATAAAATCATATTTTCTTTAACTACATGATATTAGACTCTATGAGCTATCTGCATAGACTTTGATGATATTCTTGAGATAAAAGACGAATCCTCGGGTTGATAAATTAATGTTAAACTAAGGTTGTTTTTAGACATCTTTAGACCCCAACAGAAACCATAAGGCGAGCAAGGCATCTGTAAGAGTATAGAAAAGGAAGACCACTTTTCCAAATGACTCGGAATGACAAGATGAAGGATAAGAAGGATCAAAGGAAGAAGGGTTTTAAGCCACCATTTTTCAAGAATAATTCCCAAGAAAATCATCAAGGTCAAGTCATCCAAAATGAACATAAGACTGTAGATTCATTTGGAAAAAGACCAATGCAACAACCTATTCAATGTTGGGGATGTGAGGGAAATCATCTATATAGGGATTTTCCTCACAAAGGATAAAGAATGAGGATTTTACATAACATTCAAGAGGATGAAACATTGGAAGACATGGATGGAAGCATGCCAAGTATTTATGTAGCTTTGGACAACAAGAAGGCAGAGTATCAATCCCCCATTATTGAAGTGGAAGGTAAGATCAATAATGATCCCATAACAATTTTAATTGATTCTAGAGCTAGCCATAGTTACATAAATGATAACATTGTTGAAATATTTCACTTGCAAAGAAGTAAGCGTAATAAATCTTGGTTAGTTCAGTTAGCCACAAGGGCTAAGAGGAAAATCAATGAGTTGGTTAAATATTGCTTAATAGACATGAATGGACTTAGCAAAAAGGTAGTTGTAAACATCATACCGTTGGGTTCATATAATTGTCTAATTGGCATGGATTGGTTGGAAAAACACCATGCTATCCTAGATTGTTACAACAATACAATCACATGTCTTGATGAGGAAGGGCAGCAAGGCAAGATTCAAGGCATTCCAAGAGCTGTAGTTGTTAGAGAGATTTCAACTATGCAGTTGAAGAAGAGGTTTAGGAAGGGATGTCAGATGTTTGCAACGCATATGGAGGAGGAATACAAAGACAAAGTGGAAAGAATTGAAGACCATCTGATTTTGAGGGATTTTGAAGATGTTTTTATAGAAATTCTAGGACTAACACCAAAAAGAGACATTGATTTCTCTATTTATTTGGTGTCAGGAGCTACCCCAGTGTCTAAGACACCATATAGAATGGGTACACGAGAATTGAAGGAGTTGCAGATGCAACTTGAAGAGTTGTTAAAAAATGGGTATATACGCCCAAGTGTGTCACCTTGGGGAGCCCTGGTTTTTCTTGTGAAGAAGAAGGATGGAACCTTAAGGTTGTGTATTGATTTCAAGCAACTTAACAAGGTCACCATAAAGAATAAGTATCTTTTTCCAAGAAATGATGATTTGTTTGACTAACTGAAAGGTGCAAGAATATTTTCGAAGATTGAATTGAGATCATGCTATCATTAAGTAAGGATAAAGGAAGAAGACATGAACAAGAAAACATTTAGAACAAGATATGGGAATTATGAATTCACGGTAGTGCCATTTGGGCTATCAAATTCCCCAACATTTTGTATGTGCATGATGAATGGAGTCTTCAGGGAGTACTTGGACAAGTTTGTGATTGTGTTCTTAGATGATATCCTCATATATTATAAATTAGAAGTGGAACATGAGAAACATTTAAGAATGGTGTTGCAAGTCTTAAAAGAGAATAAATTGTATGCTAATCTAAGTAAGTTCATCTTTTACCAAAAGAAGATTCACTACTTGAGGCATATAATTTCAGCAACAAGGATAGAAGTTGATCCTGAGAAGATAGAGGCCATTAAAGGATGGTCAATGCCAAAGAATGTGACAGAGGTCAGATCATTCATGGGTATTTTCGGTTATTACCAAAGATTCATAAAAGGGTTCTCAAATATTTCAAGTCCAATCACTTCTTTGCAAAAGAAGGGAGTGAGATTTGAATGGACTTCCAAGTGTGAAAAGAGTTTTCAATAGTTGAAGGAAATATTGACAAGTTCACTAATCCTAAAGATTATAGATCCAAACAAAAAAAAATTGGTGTGCACCGATGCTTGCAAGGAAGGACTCGGTGGATTTCTCAGTCAAAGGGACCATGTGGTATGCTATGAGTCCAGAAAATTAAAAGAGCATGAGAGGAATTATGCTACACATAACTTGGAGTTAACAACAATTGTACATGCATTGAAAATGTGGAGGAATTACCTTATGGGTAAGAAATTTGAGCTAAGAACATACCACTGTGGTCTGAAACATTTTTTTGGACAACCAACACTAAATTCCAAACAAACTAGATGGCTGGAATTTCTGAGTGAATATGACTTTGAAATTAAGCATACAAAAGGAAAAGAAAATCAAGTAGTTGATGCACTTAGAAGAAGAGCTCATGAAGTGCATATGGAAGCCATCAACATGTACATGATAGATTTGAAAGATCAAATTATTGCAACAACAAATTCATATCAACAATATGTGAAAATAAAGGAAACATTACAAGAAGGAAAATTTCAGCAGACATTTAATTTTTATGAGCTGAAAGAAGATGGAATTCTCATGTACAAGGGGAAAGTGTATGTGCCAAATTCTAATGAATTGAAAAATGAAGTTCTGAAGGAAATGCACAATGTTCCAGATGTCGGGCATCTGGGATACCAGAAGATAATTGCAGTTGTGAGAAGCCAATATTTTAGGTTGGGAATGAAGAAAGAAGTGGTTAATTGCATAGCCATATGTCTAGAGTGCTAGAAAGTGAAGGCTGAGAATAGACATCCAGCTGGGTTATTGCAGCCATTTCCCATTTTAAAATGGAAGTGGGAAGTTGTCATGATTGATTTTATTACTAAGCTTCCCAGAACAGTGAAGCAACATGATTCCATCATGGTGGTGGTGGATAAATTGACTAAAGAAACACATTTTATTCCAGTAAAGACTACACACAAGGAAACAAATATTGTAGATATCTACATGAAATAAGTTTCTAGGCTACATGAATCTCCTGAAACAATAATTCCAAAAAGATATCCAAAGTTCACATCTAATGTTTGGAAAGGTTTTTCCAAGGGCTTTGGAACAAATTTGAATCTCAGTACAATGTATCATCCAGAGTCAGATGGGAAAACATAAATAACTAATAGGATAATTGAGGACATGCTTAGAATGTATGTAATGGATCAACCATAAAAGTGGGAAGATTGTATTCATTTAGTTGAATTTTCCTACAATAATGGGTATCAGGACTCATTGAAAATGAGTCCATTTGAGGCATTGTATGGAAAAAAATGTAACACTCCATTGAGTTGGGATAATCCAGTAGATAGAGCAGTTGTTGGGCCAGATTTTTTGAAGGAAATGGAAGAGTAGATGACAAGGATAAAGCAGAATTTAAAGGCTTCCTAGGATAGGAAGAAAAGTTATGCAGACAAGAATAGAGTTTTTTGATATTTTAAAGTAGGTGAACATGTGTTTTTGAAAGTGAAGACAAAGAGAAGTTCTCTAAGATTAGGAAGTTGCCCAAAGTTGAAAGCGAGATATTGTGAACCTTTTGAAATATTAGAAAAGATAAAGCCAATTGCATGCATCCATGAGAGTGCATATTACATAATGTATTTCATGTATCATTATTAAAGAATTATGTACCTGATCCTAACCACATAATTGATTGGAATGTGATCCAGGTGGAGCACGAAGGGGATTTTCAAGTGGAACCAGTACACATTCTATACTGGAAAGTCAAAGTGCTCAGAAACAAAGCCATAGGGATGGTAAATGTTCAGTGGAATTGATACGGTTCTGAAGATGCTACATGGGAGCATGAAGGAAACATGCGGGAAGAGTACCTACAAATTTTTGATAATTTTGAATAAGGGAGAATGCAAGACTCTATTTGGAAAGCTAGAGTTCCAGAACCACATCTCATAGTCCTAGCCAATTGTGATGGGGACCTTGATAACTGAATGGATTGTTCCTTGGGTTATCCTTGATAAATAGATGGTACATCCCTTGGGTCAACCCTGATAAACAAATGGTGCATTCCTTGGGTCAATGAGTTGAGAGGAACATGAGGTTGATTGGGTGGAGCTACTGCTAGAGTTGTGAAAATGTAGAATTTTATTTCTAAGCATTGTAATGTAAATTTTCATATATGTATATCGATATATTGTGTACCGAGGATGGTGCACAATTGTAGGGAAGGGGGAATGTAACATCCCCACTATAATCCCAATTTTAATTAATGCGTACGTGATATAATATGTGACTACGACCAAGCTATGTAATATGTGAATTGTATCTCTATGTTTTAATAATATAATGTGATGTCAGTTGTTAAGGGAACATGGACAAGAGATGGAGGGTGAATTAATCCACAAGAGGGGGAAGTGTCTAGAATAATGACCAATAGGGGTCCAAGGGGGAAATACCCATGTATATTAATTTAACCCATTTCTCTAAATTTTCTTTTTGTATATAAACCTTCCGATTTCTGATTGAGTGTTCTCAAAGACAATCACTGAATACATGTAAGAGGGTGGGTGTGAGTGGTCACATCCTAGAGTTATTGAGCACATGGGGGTTGAGCACAATCAGCTTGGGGAAGAGTGTGAGTCAACGAAGGAAATCCAAAGGGAGAAAATTTGTATGGGTTGGGACAACAATTTAGAGAGGGAGAAAGTTTTAGTGCATGAGAGAAAATAGAGAGAAAAAGAGAGAGATGGAAGAAAAGTGGATTCTAGAGAAATATGGAACATATTTGGAGCGTTTTGGAGCTGAAGATTGAAGAGCCATGTTGCCAGACCTGAAGAGTGAACTCCAGAGTGAGTTTCATTATAACAACAAGTGTTTTCTATTGGTTTGTTGGTAGTTTTCCTAGCAACAAATTCCCTTGAGTTCCCAGTTGAGATATTCCTAGTTACCTATGTCAGAGAAACCTTGATAAATGAATGGAACATTCCTTGGGATAATCCTAATAAACAGATGGTACATCCCTTGGGTTATCGCTAATAAATGAATGGTGCATTCCTTGGGTTGGGCAGGTCAAGAGGAAGAGAGCTGGTAGAAAAATTGGGATAGTTGTAGGAGAATATCAGTTGGGTTATGAGTTTTATGAGCTGTGAGTGGACTCTGAGAGATCACCCTCTTTTGTGGATTACTATCCTAAGCTCGGGGGTGACTGGTTGTTGAGATTTGGAACAATAATTCTATGGTTGGATGGAACGTCCATCCCAAGAAGTTGGTTGCACCATTCTTGTTTAAAGATAAGTGTTTTATCTTGTTGTTGAGTTATTTACATGTGTTATTGTTGTGCATGAACTTAGCATGAATGATAATGAATTATATGTTGTTGTAATGAGTGGTTTAGTTGCATTTCATGTTGATTATTAGCATGCTTTAGATGCATCTATTTTATGGTTATAGAGAGCATCTAAATCCTTTTTAATTTCGTAGCTGTAAGCTATAGGAAATCGAATAACAGTAAGAGAATTAATTTAGTTAGCATAAATTTCATCTTTATTTTTATTCTGGACCGTAATGTCCCTTGGTTGGACTAGGGAACGTTACATTATGGTATTAGAGCTGTAAAAAGGGATAATTTTGTGTGGCATGGCCCAACCTGGGTGGTTGGGAACGTTACAAAGTGGTATCATAGATGTAAAAAGGGATATTTTTATGTGGCATGGCCCAAGCTAGGTGTCTTGGAAAGTTACATCATGGGACATGAAACTAAATTGTGTTTGTGTGCTCTTAGTTGAAGAATGAAGTAGTGTACAAATTAGCATGTATTGAGTGTAACTTGAAGTAAATTGTATACAAGGGAAATGGGTATCTAGATTCATTACCTTTTGGAGTGAAAGTTATTCAAATCTAACAATGTAGAAAGATGGTGGATTCATCAGTGATATCAAAGGAAGACTACCATCCTATAGGTAGCACTACATAAGTGGATTCACTGCACAATTTAGAATTTTGGCTCACATTGCTTATATTGCCTTTGATTCTATTCTTCTTATGATAGCATTGGGAAACAACATGGAAGAGATACACATGAGAATTTGATTGTTGTCCAAACACTAGCTTCCATTCCCTTTGTGGGATAATCCCTTCTAGTTTATGTGGGTAGCCATTGCTAATCTTGAGATTTGATGAGCTCATTGATTTTATGTATACATTTATGTACATTTTTTCTAAAGAGAGAAATGATTGAGGACAATCATTGCTTATTACATGGGTAGGATGGGATTCTGTTTAAAAATGTCTCCTGCTATGGCATCTTACAATTCCGGGGTTTGTTCCATCATCACTATATTTACAAGAGTAGGCAAAGAACTATTTGGGATGTTGATCATTGTCCCATTTTGTAGTGTCCTTGGATACCTCTCGTGGACACTAGGAACTACCAACAAGATTTATTTTCGTCATTAACCATTTATAGTGTTGGATTCAACCTCTAACAACAATATAATACATAATTCATATGCAGTATAAAATAATAGCAAAAATAAGAATTGCAAATTATCTATTCATTCATTACCCAATTGATTTGAGACATTAAAAAAATAGAAATCATTCTACAAGGATATAACCATGAATACTATATCTATAATCAAATCCATGTCCACCAAATTGGTTGCTAAGGAGTGATTTCCACTCAGTCATAGAAATCAAGTATGGATTCTACCCCCAACCTAGACCATGATACGACTAGGGTGAAGGAAGCTCTTGCAAGGCTCTAATCTCACTCAACCCAACCCACTACTCTCATGTAAAATCCCATCCACTCACTACAAAGCTCTTTGGGCCCTCATCCAACTATCGAATGCCATTATCACCCTCTTACACTGCCCTACACAACAAAAGGAAGATATTGACTTTCTCTACTCAATAGTCCCTCATGGAACTTATCCCCTTCCACTACTCTTTAGTGTATGTAAGAAAGAGTCAAGCTGTTGGATGCCTTCTAGGAATATCCTAGAAGAGAAAATATTTGGCCTAATTAAAATAGCCAATTGTTAAGAACCAAACATCAATATAGCATAGAAAAACCTCAGGAAAAGTACTCAACGCCTTAAAAAGAGATAATTTCAGATAATAAGCCTCTTCGAGGGGGCAACCTCCTTTTACCCCACTTAA
>JASDQU010880722.1:47329-67667 GCA_032191745.1 Picea mariana
TACTAATCTAAATCACAACTAATGGCCTAAAGCCGACATAAATAAAATAGCATTACTAATCTAATATGCCCCAATTAAGTGGTAATGAGCCAATATTAGGGCTTAACACCAATAGAAAAAAATAGTAGGGTTACAAGTTTAAATGTGTTTGCCTCATCTACCATGGACATTCTAGCCATGTTTATTTTCTCAAAACATCCCATTTTATTTCACATTTTAAACAACAAATATTTCCAACTTCTTTGGGCTCTTACCAACCACTAGGTCATGGGAAACTCTCTCCATTTTCAACCATAACATCCAAGGAAAAAATCCCCATAACATGGCATCTTGTCTCTTCCCCATGTTCATGAAATGTTCCCTCATGATAATGATAGGATGCATGGAAAAGACAATGGGATACCTTTTCTTGCATGAGACCTATTATATTCCCAAGCATATGAAGCATGTACTTGGTACATACATGCAAGTCAAATATTGATTGGATAACTTTTAAGGAATCACGTGCAAGGAAGGGTAGTACTTCCCAAGGACGTTGACAAGGTCAAATCACCCAAAAACCAGCTTTCCTCTTCCCCTCTTTTGGTATCATGGTCCCCTTCTTGCTTCCTCAAGCAACCTTTTTGGTCGATGTTATATTATTATGTATTTTTCTATGTATACATGATTTTACATATATGTAAGCATATCATGGAAAATATAACAATCACATCCTAATCCTAACCTCCACTAGGACTCATACACATTCACTAGTCAAGCCTTGGCCTTGAGCTTTGCACTAGGAATATTTACAATATAGCAGGAGGTCATTACAACTCGGTTCACATGGATTAATTCATATCTTATAGACCACATAATACAATTAATACATGATTTATTACATAATAATTTAGGACTAAAAGTGGGGTATTCTATCCCGCTCCCCCTTGGAATAACACAATCCTCGTTGTGCCTTTATTTCTAGTAATGAGATTAGTTCTCCATTACTTAGTTGCACCCACAATGTTATCTTATTCTTAGAAATTGGCATATGTTGGCCATCATGGAAAACAATGTTCAACCAATCCCTTCACTACCTTGAGATGCTTCCAAGGCCTTAGCATTTTAGTGTATACATACAACAATCAGCAAGGTAAACAACCATATCATAATTATTTGTGTGCAATAATTACCCTATCTATAGGAATTTCAAATTCATAACTAAAACATTTATATTCATAAAACATGATAAATCCAAATAATCCCAATACTTATTTGTGTGAGTACATCTATGCTCCACAAGGCTACCATAGTTGATATTCAACTCATTATCTTCTTTGGCACACCCTAAACATATAATGTCTTCTTGATCTCAACTAGCATATATCACGAATCTCTCAAAACATATTCATTCAAGTCGCCTCTTCCATACAACCACTCACCCTTCTAGGCCCAAGAGTCCCATTCTTTGCTAAATAGTCCTTTGATCTAGCTTTCACATGTAAAAAAAGTGTAAACTTATAAAGTATTACTGCCAAGGCGTCCTCCTAGAAACATCTAATAACAATAGTGTAAGGTGATCAAGGTATATCATAGGGTTTTAGTGCCATCACAATAATATACTCCTTGTGCTTTCCATCTTATAGAAGTCATCATTTGTCCTTACTAGACAGATCCATCATCTCACATATATCATATACATATAGTTACCATGAGATGTCATCATCAAAATTTCAATAAGAAATTTAATTTGTTTCATATAAAATCCAGATTTAACAATTATGAGATTTCTCTCATAATGTTTGGCTCTTGCATGTAGTAGTCACCACTCTTCATTATGTACTTACTTTCACAACCATATCCAAGACAATTGTACCTACAATTTTGGCCTCCTTGACAATTTTTTTATTTAGCCAAACAATTTGTGAGTATTCATGCATACAATCATTTAATTGCAACATCCACAACAACCCATGAAGTGATCTCAAAATTAAGACATACTAATAATTCAATCACTTTCAAATGTTAACATATTACCTACAATGAAACAATATTTATCATATATGCATTATCGGTACAAGCATGCATTCACACAATGAAATCAAACATATGCACCAACTTTCTTGTATGCATGATCATAACTTGCACATTTTCATAATCTACTTATGCACATTCATTGAATGCATCTTTGCATTGGGTCAAGAATAACATAAGTCCAACTCATGTGAGCTACCATCAAAAGTTGGAGGGTTAAACCAATGCCTTGACACATCACCCAACTACCTCCCCAACACTTGTTCGACCATCTAGACACCTTCCTCTTTATCCCAAATAAAACACTAGGAATATACCCCATTCTCTACTCCACGATCCCTCAGGAGCACTAAAAGGCCTTTCCTTTTTCTACTCAATAGTCCCTTAAGAAGCCAATTCCCCTCTTTCATTGTTCTTAGTGTTGAAAAGAAGGTTACAATCCAAGATACCAACACAAGTAGGGAGACCATTGGATATTTATGCAACACTATAGCCTTTCCCAAGTCCAATAACACCATGGCCTCATGCATGGTTGTCTCACATGGAATCCATTTTCATAACATGAGTATAAATACTCATCTACTATGGTTATTAACTCTTAACCCACTTGACATGGCATACTACCATACCAATATATTAAAATGATTTTAACAATATTTATAGGTGTAAGGATTCCTACCTCACCATACCCCCACCTGAGTATCAAGAACATATATGCATTCATACCTCATAGACATATCAACTATGATATCAAAGCATGATTGAAGGAATTATTTCCCAAATTCCCTTCAACACTCATGTAATATTGGCAAGAACAATTCCTACTTCTATGGTTTCTATTAACATCTTTGATGTTACTTAATCAATTGATGTCTAGTGGGACCTCACATGATCCATTCACCAACTTGTTGACAAACATTTTCTTTTCCTTATTCTTTCATCATGAGGTTGATTGTCATAAGCAACAATATCATCAAAATCTTCAACCATGTCCTTAACCATTCCTAGTTATACAACCACAACAACCACATTTAATTATCATGCCATACTACTTGTGAAAAAACATATCATATTTAGCCAATATGCAATATCACATGTATGCTCAATCTTATCTATAGGAAATATACCACACATGGAATTCCACAACATATTTGATATACTACGTGGTCTTTCTCTGAATCACACAATAGATCATTAATTGTGATATTCTCATCCAAGTAGAAATACTTAGCTCATACACATAATCCATACTTGCTACTTCAAAAGCATACAACTCTACTCTATAAACAAAATAGAGTTTAGGGCTCTAAAAGTGTTTCTAAACCCTAAACCTAACCCTAATTATAGCTATAAAAAACATAGTAGAATGAGGGAAAAAGGTTCACTTTTTCACTAGTCATCAATTGTTCCATAAGCAGGAGTGTCGATGAAATATAATAATGCAGAGAGACATAAGAATAATATTTTATAGGAATGTACAAGACCATAGTCTCATAGCTTCACAATCATCTTGGAAATCTTTGTAATATGTATTGTAATCTCCATAATGTAAGAAGACGAGAGGCACAATTCTTTATTGGACATTGGATTTCTCGTACAAGTTTCCAAGTTAAATATTTGTGTTGCATTGTGCATGTCTTACTATTATAGTCTATTTTATATGTCGTAGTGGTTAAAGAATTTGAATGGTGTGTTTTTATTTATGCTAAAGTGTTAAAAAAAAAAATGGTACTCACACAATTGAG
Organism: Picea mariana; assembly: GCA_032191745.1. Classification (NCBI taxonomy): domain Eukaryota; kingdom Viridiplantae; phylum Streptophyta; class Pinopsida; order Pinales; family Pinaceae; genus Picea; species Picea mariana. The sequence goes on from JASDQU010880722.1 coordinate 51,088, forward strand.
GATAGGTTCATCGTAATCATTTTAAGTTTAGATATTCTTTGGTGAATCAACCATTGGAATATCCAATATGGTTTACAAATCAATGCAAGATAAATGTGCTAATAAGTTGAAATATTTACATATGATGCCAAAGTAGAATTGTAAACAAAAGTAGCATGAAATTATAGAGGAGTTGGTCTTTACATGAAGACTAAGATAATCTTCATTTCTTAGGATGTTGGAAGTATATTGGCTCATGCTAATTCAAGGGAGATAAGAGCTTTATTTTATGCTAAAAAGAGTCTCAAACTCCTTGAAGCTTTGAGATGTAAGATATAGTTATTGTTCTATCAAAGCTCGACAGACCTATGAGAGGTTGAGGACCATGAGACTTGTGGAAAGGGAATGGTAAATTAAAATTTCATGAATGTGGTATGTTCTTGAATTTTATATCCTTAGAGGGAGAATAATTAATAATATAATAGATTAAATGTGTAAATCAAGTCCAACTATGATGAAATTTTCAGGTAAAAGAAACATACTTTTTTTATTTTATTTATGTGGGAATATTTTTAAATATGGTTTTGGAAGAGGGTAGATCCTTTATTTGGTTCATATGAATTTGATTAATGGAGGAAAAACAAAAAGAATAATGGAATTTGTTTTTCTACAGAGTGGATCTTTTGGTATTCTAGGGAATAGATATATGGGAATCATACAATTGACTCAAATTCATATTATCTTAGTGTACTTGGAATAACTATAACTATGTCTAGAGGTTTTATGTTGTGGAAGTGAAAGGATACGACCACATTAAAGAGACACCTAGCAAAGAACAACACACCACCTCTTATTGGTATAAGACAATGGGTTAGCCTTGACAAGGTGGAGGTAGATAAGTGACAATAATCAAAATGAAAATGATGACTTTGCCAATTATAATCTATGTCTTGACCATGGAAACTAGCTCACAATGATCTTTTATGTGCATCATCGACTTCTTTATCCTAATGTTCAATAGATAGACAATTATGGGTGCAATGATTGTCATCTAACACATATGGATGACAATGAGTGAACTGAACATCACAATCACACATAACTCTCATAGAGAAAATTTCTTATGAGTCTACCTACTTTGATTAAAAAGTATTTTATTGATCTAGTCACCATGAATAATGGACCCAATTTAGTGGAAACATGTTAGCAATTTAGTACAGAATCAAAGTTTGTAAAATCACGGGGTACCTATTTTTACTAGTAAAGTAATAAATTTTGAAAAAGGATAAGGATGTCGACATGTGCAATTCTAATTAAAATAAAGTGTCAAAATGTAAATATAAATTTCGATAATCTTTTAAGACTTTTTAAAACCGAGCCAAAAAAATTGTAGACACATTGTACCTCAGAGAGCTAAAGAAAATGGTAGCATTGCTATAAAAGATTGAAATTTATAAATTTAAAAGCCTGTTATTATGCACGAGGTTTTCAATTTAGAAGACATTTTATTTGAGGTTAAGCATCTAGAAAAAGAGAACACTAAAGACATTGAATATTATCAAGTATAAATCCTTAAAATTGGAGGTCCTATTCTCATTCTTCGCATTCAAAACTTCGTTAACCTAGTAATAAAGCAAGGTTTTCCTAATCTTTGGACATGAAACCATATTGTTCCTATCTTTAAAACTGATATATTAATAGCCCCCCAAACTATTGAACCATTATGATTAGTCATCTTTTAGCTAAGTAGTAGCTAAGTTGTATGGTATAATTTTGGAGAAGATTACCTATGGCTTGAAAGTCATGATAAGAGAGTGAAAGGTCAAGTTGGATTTAAAAGTTATCACTTGAACTTAGACCACTTAATTAATTTTTGGATTATAGTTGAGGAATATCAAAACAATAAAGTTAATATCTTGGCATGTTTTGTGGACTTTAGAAAAGCTTTTGACATGGTTCTTAGAAGTGAACTATGGGAGAGATTGGAATATTTAATGGTCCTTTATGAGTTACAAGCTACACCAATATAGTTGTACAATAGGTTCATTACAAAGTTCATAAATAACGAGCACTGGTAAAAATAAATGAATTGTGATATGGGTGTTAAGAAATTGTGTCATTTCTCCCTTACTCTTTTGATATTTATATTGATAAGTTATATGAATGCTTGGAGGAAATAGGTTGTGGAAGAATGACCTAGGGAAGGGTTCTGATCATCCTGGTCTTATATACTGATGATATTGATTTTTAGCAAGGAACCCCTATGATCTCGACAAACAATGCAAAGTATCGAATATCTTTGCAATCCTTCTAGGATGGCGGTGAATATAGATAAACTAAGGTGACGATTATTAAATTTAGGAAAATCACTTAGTCTAAGTTTGTTTATGGAAATAACACCTTGGAAGAAGTGGACATCTATATAAATATCTTGGAGTTGACCTTCATCATTAACTCAATTGGAATTTTAGTGTTGAAAAGATAATTAATGGAAGTGGAAAGACTATTTTGGCATTGAGAACAATTGTAAGGAAAATTATTTTTGGTTTTGGGATTAAAAAATGACCTCTTTGACATGTTTGTTAACCCAAGAATTGTTTTTAGTTGCAAAGTTTGGGCACACAATATTTCCAAAGAAAATTGAAGGAAAATAGACCAAATACAAAACTAGGTTATAATTAATAATATTAAGATCGAGGGAAATACACATTACCCAATTCTCCTTTTACATGCCAAGCTTGCCCCTATCGATAATATGGCTATGGTTAGATACCTAATGTATATGCATGAGATAATTAACATGAAGGTATAAGGACTTCTTTCCATTGATTCAAATATATATAATAGTCAAAGTAAGGATGGACAAAAGAGGTTGTTTCTTGGCTTCATCATCGAGGAATAGTGGAATATTTCACCCTTAAAAACATCCATAAAATTATAACTACTACAATAACTATGTTTAAATAAAAAATGTGGTGTAATAATGAGATTGAGATTAAGAAAAGTTCGTTTTACTAACCCCATGCAAGAGGACCAAAATTATTTATCCATAGCATCCAATATAAAGAAGAATATAAACATTGCAAAGCTAGAACAAAATCTCATAAGCTTCAAAGTGAAAATCGACATCGGACAAGACACAAATCACATTTAGGGAATATAATCTTTAAACTTTGTGAGTTATTGAAGTGGAGGATGAAAAACACTTTTTCTTGGATTAATCAGACTACTTAAAGATTAGATCTCATTTTCAAAAAATATTTAATAATACAAATCTTCATAATTTGTTGAGCCATAAAAAAAAAAATGAATTAATAAAACTCGTTTCCAATTATTTGATCATAAAAAGGTTGTTAAAAAAATTTAATAAGTACATATTTATTCCTTGTTAAGATCCCATAAACTAAAATAATTCTTAGTAGATGGTAATCATCATCATTATAATGATTAAAACAAATTGTTTATCTAAACTATCACAAAAATTTGGTGGGAAAACATTAAGTAAAGTTAAAGCTCTATATTTTAGAATTATTTTAAATGCTATTTATGAAAAAAAAAATACAATTGTGTCTTTGGTTGTTGGTATGATGTTTTTTTAATTATATATTTTAAATGATTTAAAATATTTTCTTTTGTGACATACAATGATAAACAATTCATGCCAAAAAGGTAAAAAAAGGGTGTGGTTTTGGATAATTATTTTGTTCCTATATCATCTATTTGGAGTACACTCTAGTGTTTCTGGAAATAATTTACATTGTCTATCTAGTGCATTGGACAATGGAATAATCATTCCATGCATTACAAATAATTGGAAGAAAAAAGGGTGAGAACACAAACGTAGAAGAATAAGGTGTTCAAGTTACTCTATAAAGCATAGAAATTCTGAAACCAGTTACAAAAATCGAATCTTATTTCCTAATGGATAATTTAGCATCTCTGAAAATAAGGCTTCTAAAAAAGTGCCATTAATGAATACGACTTTCCTTAGAACCATTTTTTCCAACAGATTGCAATGGGTAAAGCATCTCAATAATAAGGTAAAATTCCATTGTGATCCAATTTCACCCGATGAACATTTGGTAATGCTCCAGTGCCATTGATGGTGACCTTCCCTAATTCATTTTCATTTTTGACCGCCAACAAAATGTGGGAAAAAAATACTCACTAAGCCCCACAACTTTTAATGGGGTATACTTTAAGATATGCACTGTTGGATTTGCAACACAACATCTACCCTCTATTAGGTGGTTATTGTTCTCCATGGATATGTTCGTGGATGATCTATGTCTTCATTTTGTTACAAGAAACATTTTCAAGAAATCCAACACCTTGAGAGATAGAGATTACATGATGGTGGGAATGTAGATAGTGGAAATTTTTTCCATCGACTTGGAATACCTCCCCTTCTTTAGAGATTTGGAAATCCTCCCCACTAGAAACTACAATCCCACCTTTATTGTTTTTATCATTGCCGTGTTCCTCAAACCTCTTCCATCCCTATCTCTTGATTCCTTCTCATTACACTTTCTCATACTCCCCATTTTCTCGACAACATGATTTCTCCTCCTTGCTTATACAAAGAAGCCATTATCTAAGAATGTTCGCTTTCTTCTACCAAAAATCCAAGGAAACCACATAGGGAACTATAGTGTGATGGATTGATGGTTTTAAATGTTTGGAAAAGGATCAAACATAATTAGTCCTCACTCCATATAGCATGCTTAACCAACCAATTGCAAGTATCCTATGTTATACATTGATGTGTGAACCAAACATGGTCCTAGTGAGAGAGACCTTAAAGAAAAGTCTTAATCAATGTGATAATAAATGACATAGTGAATGCAAACACATCTCCATAAATTACATAGACACACAAGAAGTAGGATATTCAAAGTAATGAGGATTCAAACCCAACAAAATGACGAATAATGAAAATTTTGTGATGAAGAAAGTCTCATAGAAGGTGATGCATTATATTGCATTTAAGAAAGACCTCAGATATTTGAGATTGTAAAAAAGAACATAATAAACTTAAGACCAAGTGTTTCCCCAATCTACGATGTGACCAAGGGTATCCCTAACCTTGCAACACCTCGCGAAGCTATAAATATAGAAGCTAAAATTTACTTCTAATATTTAACACTGCAAAAAAATGCAGTTCTTCACATAGAGCTACCAACTAAATTTAAAAACTAAAACAACACTTCTAATGTTGAAAACCACAAAACAAAACATATTAAACATAAAATAAAGAGCATCATTAACTTTGCAATGCCTCACAGACCTACCTTGAATCCAAACACTAATCACAAGATCTCCTTCTCATGTTGTGAGAAGGACTTCAAACTCTCATGTGAAAATATTCAAACTCCAACTAAATTGTCTTGTGGAAAATGAAGAGTGTACTCATACTTTGCCTTGTCATAAGAACCTCATGTGAAATCCACTTCTACCCACATGTGTTAATGATTTATTATAAAAACCTTTTTCTTGCACTACAGTGGGAAAACCTATCATAACTCAATTCTCAACCAACAGTGGGGACAACGATCATTGGTTGCTATCCATGAATGCAAGCTAGCCCATCAGCGTTATTCAAGGAAAATCATGCCACCTAGAATAACGCATTGGTGATCCGTAAGGGGTCAGAATTTCACTCGTTCCAGATGCCTTTGTGTCTTGGGTTGTCACCTTGTTTCCTTACATCTAAGGAAGACAAGCTCTTAACCAAGTAGAAGTAGTGATGGATTACAAACACCTTATGATGAAATGACTTGTTCATATTTATGGATTTAAAATTATGTAAGGAGTTTTGAAACGTCCAATGTTTCGAGTGGACACTCCACCCATCATCAGGAACTATCAAAGCAATAATATTTGAAAAGAGTGCTATAGAAAATATTTTAAATGAGATTTTTTTTAATAAGAACGTTGAGGATAAGCGTATGAGAAAAAGTGGAAAAAAAGTAGATATTATAAATTAATGAGAAAATACAGCCGTTATCAATTAATCAAAGGATGAAAAAAAAAATAATTGAAGGATGCATTTGATAATATGTTGGCCATTGACCAAGTTTTGAGGAAACATTGGTCATGTTTGACCACTTTTTGGACTTCGACAGGCTGGTCGAAGATGGAGCACCCAGGTGGAGTTGAGATCGTGGGATCTCGCTTGTTTTACAGGCTTATGGACCGAGAAAAGGGTTTACTAGGGTTTATGTAATGGGTTAAAGGATGTCAGCCCATGGGTTTACCCATGATTAGGCCTTTTTGTAAATGTATAAATAAGTAGCTAAGTGATGTAAGAAATCTGGTTGGTTGGCTATGTGCACGATATGTTGTAAGTGTTAATGTTGGATCAATGCAAGAGATTGAAAGTTGCTTCGGGTGATCTGGCTGTGTGAATTAAGGCTCTGTGACTTGACTTGATTTTGGGAAGGAGGATTTGGTGTGCAAAATGTAGATCTCTTGTCCTCTGCAGAGTTGGGCTCTGTGGATTTGTGCACAGGAGCAGATGAATGTAAGAAGACTAAAGACTAATAAAGATGAAGAAGAATTTGGTGGACATAGCCCCATATTGGGGTGAACCACATATATCATGTGTCTTGATGTGATTTGTGCGATGTTGTTTATGTGTTTATCTGCTTAGTGATTAATGGTATTAAAGGTAAATAATTGCTAGATCTGAGCTAATGCTATGTGCTAAATGATTGGAAGTGCTTGATCTTTATTGTTATTGCGCTGATATGTAATAAGGATTTAATCTGCAATGTGAATGATATTCAAGAACTAATGCATATTTTGGTCTAAGTGTTCTGTTAAGAATTGTAATCATAGATTTGTGTCCCAGCCTAGTTGTAGACACCTTAGTCCTGCAACCCCCCCTGCCTCTACCTTGGTTGAGACTTAATTTTCTTCGCAAGTGTTGTCGAAAGGTCCAATAGTTAGGGTTTTGTTGGTGCATTGTTGAAGCGTTGAACCCTGGGTCTGCCCCTGTGCCAACAGATGGTTTCGTTGACGGGACCTAAAATTGTGATTGTTGGGAACTGAAGAAGAGAGAAAGGTCTGTGCGTAGATCTGTTGTTGTAGTGTGTAGTATTATACTTGACTTGTGAAGCTCTGTGCTAAGAAATAAAATTGATCTAAAGAAAAGAGGTAGGATCTTAAATCTTTGTTCTCTAGTAAGGGTAAGATAAGTGAATTTTTTTATTTCGAAAGTATGAATCTAGGTATGTTTGATAGATTTTTTCCAATTATGAAAGCTAGGGCAAAGTTAGAAGAAAGAGTTGATCTGAATAAATTTGATAGAAATAGAGAAATATATTTTATTCCTATGCATAGAAAGAATTTTTGGACTAACAAGTGGATGCAGGAACCTAGAAAGATTTTTTGCAGATTGCAAGTCCATCACTGTGATCCCAGTGCGTAGTATAGGAGAGTTTGGGGATCATTTAAAAGAAAGAGAGGATTAACATTGTGTTATAATTGCAGAAGACCAAGACATCTTGCTAAGGAATGCCCTGGTATAGGTCCTATTTGTCTTTGTTGTAAAGCTATTGGTCATGAGGTTGAGGATTGCCCAAGGATGATTGCTAAAGTTGAAAAGATAAACATGAGACAAGAAAACTATAAAGAAGGTCAAGAGACTAAGGATATGTAAAAGAATCATAAAGAAAAAGAGCCAAAGACTATGTTATTACAGTTAAAAGAAGTAATGGATGATCATAGAGACATTAGTTTGCTAGAGATATTGAAAGAAAAATAGCGCATAGTTACAAGAATAGAAGACTTCGACATAGACTATGTATTGGATGAAGAAACAAATGTGAATATTATGCCAGAAAGAACTTGGGAAATTTTGGGAAATCTTGCTATGGTACCTTCATTGGGAAGAATAGGCTTATTTAAAGGAAAGATGATAACCCTATGTGGAAGAGATACTAATGTACCTATGATTTCTCATGAAACATCAACTGAAGAAGAATTTGAAGTCATTAAGTTTGTTAAGAACAATGCCCCTTTTCCACTTTTGTTAGGAAAGACTTGGATTGAGAAGGATCAAATCAGAAGGAAAGCAAAGGAGGAAGCTACATAAAAGAAAAAGCAAGAAACAAGGGATCTCATAGCTAGAAGAATAGATCGACTGATAGAAGAATGAGAAGTTGAGTCTAAGTAGTAGAAGGAAAGAGAATTAGTTGTCGAGGTTAAAAGAGTGCAAAAAGGTTTGAAGGACCTATCCATGCAAGAAGAAAGTATGTCCACCTAGGACCTAGTAAGAAAAGAGCACGTGACCTTTGAGAGCATGTTAGCAGTGCAAAGTCACTATGCTAAGAGAAGATAAGAATAAAAATGGAAAGAAGAATCCAAAGAATCAGATCACAGGAAAGAAGGAAAGGAAGCTCAATAAGAAGAAATCCAAGTTAGAAAAACTACAGGAAGCCACAGAGAACAGAAGAAAGACTTCGCAGGAGACAGGTCCGCAGAAGTTCAACCTTGCCAGAATAGAAGAACCACACAGAATGGGACTTCACCACGAAGAAGCTATATGACCGTTGCAGGCACCTCAACCATTAGAATAATGCCCCATAACGACTAGAAAACATAGTTATGAGCAAGTGGACCATTGAGACCGCACCATAATGGATTGATTTGCATTGATGGATGCATTTATTCCGATTGGAGGAATCTATTATGACGCTTTCTTATTTAACCCTTCGGATGCTACGTTGGGACCACTTTTTTCCACCCATGATTATCCAAGCTAACAAAGAATCGATTCCATATTGCACTGTGATTTCTAGACCTCACCATCTGTTTGATTAGCTCGCTTGTCTTTTCACCTACACAATATATTTGGTTACAAGTGTGAATGTCAAGTGAACCTAGCACGTTAGAGAAGTATGTGGAGGATATTCTCATGGAACTCATGGCCGAGAGACTTATGTCTATAGGAATACAAGCGTCATTGACTAGAGGATTGCAAGCATCCCCTTCGATTGGACATCGTTCTAGTCGTACTACTGAGAAGCGAAGGAAGCACTGCGATGATCTGGATAACATGAAGCAGATCCCATTGGTCTTGCCAAATTATATATGCCTTTGGCTGGTACAGTTAGCTATGACAGTATCCCACGTGACTTTGAGTATACGTTGATCATTGCATACATCTCGAAGGGGATACGCGTAGTTGGACCCCAGTTAGGACAGATCCCAGCCTTGAAGAACAATGACTTTAACCTCGGAGACAGGAAGAACTATGTGATGCTCGCACTGCATCAGTATTTGATGAAGACGATTGGGAAGAAGTCACACATAGTCTCCCAGTCATGGATTAAGGAACTCCTGTAGTCAATGATACTGAATATGATGAAGATCCATCGCTTTGGCTGACATTAGGAGGTAACGCTTGCGTTAAAATCCTCCTGTCATGTTATCATGGAGGATATCTATGGCTCGATAGGTGCATCACTGTGGATCCGATGCTTTTCCACCTGATCACAGGACTAAGCATGCAAGGATCGAACCCTCAACAGGTCTACCCAATGAAGACTTCATATCACTCCCTGGCACAACGCATAAAGGAGGACTATGGTGATGTAGAAAAGGGAAAGAGAGGCTACAAGGTAGCCTTAATCCAGGATGGTGCAATGCGCCTATCTTGTCAGCTTATAGTTGGAAAGATTGTCAGAAAGAACCATCCCACACAGGTCACAGGTTTCGTAGTGGACCTCGTAGGAAAGTGCATGGAGGGGATGCAAATGAACTGGGTGATTTACTTTGTCAATGAGATCGAGAAGGACTATCGCGAAGTGAAAGATAAGGGGTATGCATTCCATTTAAGTTGGTTACTTATACTGATCGGATTTGTCACTTGGCAGATGCCAAAATGAGAGACATTTCTAGAAGTTGAGCCATCGGATTCATTGGCCGCAAGGTTTTCCACCTTGTGGTATACAAATGACATGTCGAAGCAGTGATAGTTGAACATTGTCTTCCATGCCTATTACTAGCAATTGAAGTGTGCTATTAAGGCATTTCCATGAATGACACCAAATGCACTGCACCAATATAGACCAATGGAAAAGTTCTATGCAGATCGACACTTTATCTACATGACTATGTGCAGGGATGAGAGTAAGGAGGAGTTGCAGTCCTATTATAAGATGATCAACAAAGATATGGAGGAGATCACCAAAGAATGGCCAGCAAAGTTCCTTGTATTGGTGGAATATGCAGAACTCTCTGACCCCAACATCATCAAAAGTCCCTTGGTCAGTCTGGTCGAACATGATGGACATAATAGCATGAAGAAAAAGAAGAAAAAGGAGGAACTGCAGAGTATAGACACTGATGAGGAGGACAACGCCTCAGAGGAATGTAGGCCTGAATCACCCGTAGGAGGAGGAGGAGATGAAGTGAACCAAGAAGGAGGGGAAGAAGGATAAAATCAAGGAAAAGGTGAAGTTACACCATCGAAATATTCCCCTATCGAGGCCGAAACATCAAAGAAGAGGAAGGTTTCTCCACAAAAACCACCATCAAGAAATAAGACCCGTGCCAATAAACCCTAGTCAAAGAATGTGCTCATAGAGGACGATGTTGATCTAATCATCGTAGTCGTGGAGGATGCTTCAGAGGATATATTGTAGAGACATGAAGCAAAGCAAGAGACGATGTATGAAAGAATAGAGAAGGAGCTGAAGGATATACAACAAGGCATCCATTCAAGCCACACAGTACCTATTGTGCCTTCTTTGTCGAAGATTGCAGAATTGGGGGATGAGCTCACCCAATTACCAAGGCTAGTAGATGCAACATAGGCTCAACTTCATTGAGTCTGTGAAGACAAGGAGAAAGCTACAAAATCCTTGAAGAAAGAAAAGGAGAAGGTCCTAGAGCAGGAGAAAGATGAAATTTGGGCGATGTTCAAGGAGGACAAAGCAAAGATATAGAAAGAAAAAGACCAGCTGCTCACAGAGAAGACTGCGGTCAAAGAGGCAGTGACTAAAGCACTTTTCTTTGTGTCAGGCTTGGAACAATATGAAGTAGAGTCAGCTGAGATTCAAGTGGGGAAGCTCATTGAGGCCAGTCAACAGCTTCAAGTAAGGGTAACAAAGTTAGAACTCCAAGCAGTGCCGAGAACTATGCAAGAAGTGCATGATCAGAGGGAAGAAATCACCAACAGTGTAGTTGGAAGGATCAAGACCCTCACCTTAGAATGTAAGTAGTTGAGAGATTGAAGTGTGTAGACCTATGAATGCCTCATAGAAGATCCAAAGTTGAGGAAACTGGAAGCACAACTACAGGAGGTGTAGCATCAGGCATACACTATGAAAGCACAGATGAAGTCACTCACTGCAGTTGAGAAAATGAAGAGATCGCAGGGGAAATGCACATTCCAGCAACATATTACTTCCATCTAGAGAAAAGTCATGGAAGTTACATAGAGGCTACAGCCGGTGCAGGAAGAATCGTTCACAATTTTTGAAGAGATTGAAGGACAAGGCTCATAGCTAGACCAAGTGGTTGTGAAAGTGAAACAATGCCTAGAAGGGCCTTTTGCAGAGAAAGTGATTCAAGAGTTCGTTGAGCTGGAGGCTTTAGCGAAGCAGCAAGTCGAGGCAGCTGGAGCTAAGCTCGAGGCCTTTGAAGTAGCGTTGCCTAGATCTGAGTGACTCGAGACAAGTCACAAGTGAGTGTTGGGGGCCTATTGGCCCTTGACCAAGTTTTGAGGAAACATTGGTCATGTTTGACCACTTTTGGGACTTCGATAGGTTGCTCGAAGTGGAGCACCCAAGCGGAGTTGATATTTCGAGATCTCACTTCTTTTGCGGGCTTATGGACCGAGAAAAGGGTTTACTAGGCTTTATGTAATGGGTTAAGGGATGGATGTCATCCAATGGCTTTAGCCATGATTAGGACTTATTGTAAATGTATAAATAAGTATCTAAGTGATGTAAGAAATCTGGCTGGTTGGCTATGTGGACGATATGTTGTAAGTGTTAATGTTGGCTCAGTGCAAGAGATTGTAAGTTGCTTCGGGCGATCTGGCTGTGTGAACTAAGGATCTGTGCCTTGACCTGATTTTGGGAAGGAGAATCTGGTGTGAAACACACAAATATCTTGTCCTCTATAGAGTTGGGCTCTATGTCTTTGTGCATAGGAGCAGATGAATGTAAGAAGACTAAAGATTAATAAAGAAGAAGTAGAAGTTGGTGGACGTAGCCCCACACCGGGGTGAACCACATAAATCCTATGTCTTGATGTTCTTTTTGCGATGTTGTTTATGTGTTTATCTACTTAGTGCTTAATGGTATTAAAGGTAAATAAATGCTTGATCTAAGCTAATGCTATGTGCTAAATGATTGGAAGTGTTTGATCTTTATTGTTATTGCATGGATTTGTAATAAGGGTTTAATCTGCAATGTGAATGAGATTCAAGAACTAATGCATATTGTGGCCTAAGTGTTTTGTTAAGCATTGTAATCACAGATCTATGTCCCAGCCTGGTTGTAGACACCTGAGCCTCTACCTCAGGTGAGGCTTCATTTGCTTTGCAGGTGTTGTCAAAAGGGTCAGTAGTTAGGGTTTTGTTGGTGCATTGTTGAAGCGTTGAACCTTGGGTTTGCCCCTATGCCAACATAATAATTAAAATTTTATTGAAAGAAATTTAGAAAGAAATTGAAATTAAAAATGATCAAAGGATTAAAAGAAAATTAATTAATTAATTAAATAGCTTATGCTTAAATTGGTAAATGGGGGGGGGGAGGAGAGACAGAGAATTAATGATATGGGAGTTATAAGAACCAAGAAAAAAGTTCAAAGGAGAGGATAAGGAAAAATTGAATGAGGAAAGGGAAAAAGGGAAAAGACAAAGGATGAAGAAAACAAATTAGGTTTGATGACTAAGGTGATAAATGATAGGCTTCTAGGATTCACTGAGTTTATACCCACCATCTCAATTAAAATTATTGGGATGTTTTTCAATTTCCAAAGCTTCCCAAATGACGCGAGATGAATGATACAATGTTGAGGCTAGGATTTTGGTTTGGTCAAAACAAATTAAGCATTTAGATTTGAAAGAGTGTTAAGAAATCATTGATTTAGAGATGTGATTGTGGGTAGTATCGACTATGTGCTCTTTGAGACAGGTTTTGAAGGATCTGCTATTTTGGCCAATGTGTGATTTTCCACAGGGGAAGGAAATTTGGTAAACTCTTGGGCCAAGCATTGGATCAAATTTATCCTTAGTGGATCTAAAATATTGTTTTATGCTTTTAAAGGGTTTGAAAGTGATTTTGATATTCCTTTTAGCTAGAATTTTAGAAATGTGATTGGTAGTGTCTTTTATGTAAGGAAAAGAAATACGAGCAAGGGGTGGGGAAGAAGAGGAAGAGTTGTTTGATTTGGGCTTACAATGTAACATACCCAGTCTCCCACTGAGTCCCATTCCCACCTTACACATGCTTTGATACAACTTTGTAACGTACCCAATCTCCCACTGAGCAATGTTATTCCAAAAATCCACTGCATAGTTAATATACTCCAGTATTGTTTGCACAATATCACTTGAAGTAACACACTTAGATCAAGCTTGAGTCACACCACACAACTTGTAACAGTAGAAGAAAGAATTTGTTTTAATACAACCTTAAGCAATGAAGATTAAATCAAACAACTGCATGCACCGGCATACTGACCACACAGTACAATTGTGAGCACTATCATCTAGGTGTCATGCACCACTTATGTTAATATTGTGCACGCAATCCATTTCCTTAATCCCACACACCGAAGTTCCATCCTCTGAAGTACACATGTTACGATCTTGCGCACCCGACCACTCAATCCTCTTCTTGATAACTCATAACCAATTAGAAGGTTAGACTTAAGAGGAAAAGTTATTATCAAATGAAATACACATGAACATATACAAATATAGGCTAAGTGCACTATACTTACTTGAATAAGAAACAATTAACATAATGAAAAAAATTTCTCATATGAAACCCATACAAGAATTTATCATATGTCAAACATAGTCAAATATGCACAGTAAACAAGACAAGCACATAGAGAACCACTTATTTTAAATGAAAGTCACCAACTATAGCCTTGACTCAAACGTTCATCCCAACCATAGATGTTGTTTCTCATAAATCTTGAGGAACATGTCAACCCGAGCTGGGGCTCATCTCCACCAGGGTAAAGGGTTCCTAGCAACAAGATATGGTCTGAAAATCAACATAATTGTCTAGTCCTATGTGTCACTGCTACAACTAGCCCACATTCCCTCATTCCACACACACATTTCACACCCAAGGAAGTGTGCCTCTTCTTTGCTCACCAGTCCTTCAACTTCCCCACTTCCCTTCCTAAGGTTACCAATAATAGGTTGGATAGGAAGTCTCTTAGACTTGTGAATAATGCCCAACGCACCAGGGAACAATTCTCCACAATACTCCCGCCCGGAGAATATGCTCATGGGTCTAGAAACCACTCCACAACAACTAGTCTCGCACCTAGAGAGACTTCTTATGGTTTTCCAACCTGACTCTTTGACAATGAAACTCTAGTTACAATCCCACAACACCTTACAAGCTTCTATGTGTAGATAAGGTAATAATTGGATTTTTCATACAGTCTGATCCCCTTCTTCTCACGAGAGCCTATTACATGAATAATCATCCCCCAAAAAATACATTAAGGCCAACAATATATATTGCATGCCTTCCACTTGACACTTGTCATTCCCAAAAGCAACTTTAAGCCACTTGGTGACCCGTCCCCTACCCTCGAGAACTTGGGATAAAAATATATCCACATTACACTTTTTCTGTAAATATTATAAAATATTCCTCAAGACTTCTGACTCACCCCCTTCTCCCTTTTCTAGTGGAGTAGGGCCCCCATCTCTTTTCATCTGAGTTAGTCAGCATGCAACGATGCAATATTATATTGTATTCATGATTATATTTACATGGATAGGCACACTGGCCTATCTGTGTCCATGCTCACTAGCCTCAGAATCACACAAGCTCTTCGGCCTCAAAACATAACATGAATTCATAAGCACTAACCCAAGTGTGCGCAACATAATGCAATGTGCACACTTACCTGGGTGAGTGCAACACACAAAATGTGTGCACCCTATCTTTATAACAATTCTTTGTGCACTTACTCTATGTATCACAACATAATCGGGTGTCCTTGGATCACCAACCTAAATGTTCATTACATTTACACTTGATACCAATTCAACTCACCAACCTATATGAAATATTACAAGGATCTGTATTAAGGACACTACAATCCCCTCCCCCTTATTTATGCATTGTCATCAGTGCATTGTATATACATGTACATACAAAATTTCAAACATCAAAAAAAATATGAGGATACTCTGCTCGCATAACATCTTCTCACTCCCAGGTTGCATCCTCAGAAATGTACCAGGTCCATTGTACCTTTTCCAGGTCCATCACTCAATTCCAAATCTATTTGGTTTTTCGATCCAATTTGCAAACCAATCACACTTGAAATCCACCTTCTGGCTCCACCTGAATCACATTCCAATCAATGACATGATTAACATCACGTACATACTTCTTAATAAATGAAACATGGAAAACATTATGAATGCATAAGGATGTAGGCAATGCAATCATATAAGCAACATGAATAATCCTTTCTAGGATTTCAAATGGCCCACAATAATGATCTTTTAATTTAGAGCAATTTCCCAACTTCAGGGAACTGCACCTAGCCTGCACTTTCAGAAATACATGATCACCCACTTCAAATTCCATATGGATCATTCCATTATCTATGCAAGTTTTCTTCCTATCTTGAGCAACCTTTAAATTCTGCTTGATCTTTACCATCTCCTCCTCCATTTCCCGGAGCAAATTTGGCCCAACTACTATGCGGTCTGCTGCATTGTCTCGACTCACTGGCGTGCTGCACCTTTTACCATAAAGTGCCACAAATGGGATCATATTTAAAGATGCATCATACCCATTGTTGTAAGAAAACTCTACCAAATGAAGGTATTCCTCCCACTTGGATGGATTATCCATCATGTACATCCTCAACATGTCTTCAATCACCTGGTTTACCCTCTCAATTTGACCATCTGACTCAGGATGATATGTTGTGCTGAAATTCAGACTTGTTATGAATCCCTTTTATAAAATTTTCCAAAAGTTCGAGGTGAACTTGGAATCTCTGTCAGACACAATTGTCTTATGTACACCATGTAAATAAGCAACTTCACGCATGTATATATCAATAATGTCGGATTCCTTGTGCATTGACTACACTGGAATAAAATGTGCATCTTTAATAATCTTGTCCACCACCACCATAATAGAATCATGTTGCTTAGAAGTCCAAGAAACTTAGTTATGAAGTCCATGGTCACAGTTTCCCACTTCCATTCAGGAATAGGCAAAGGCTACAACTGACCGGTTGGATGTTTGTGCTCAGCCTTGACCTTCTAACATTCAATAATTCTTGCAATAAAATCCACAACTTCCTTTTTCATGCCTAGTCAAAAGTATTGTTTCTTTACCGTGACAATGGTCTTTTGGTAACCT